>OMKN01017354.1:0-11863 GCA_900302345.1 Melanonus zugmayeri
AAAACCCTGCATGGCTGATGGTGATGAAGCGACAGAACAGGAAGTGGAGGAAACGGCGTCTTTGGGAAAGTGTTCCGGTGCGACACTAAATTCATAAATGGATTGCATTTATATAGCGCTTTTCCAGGGACCACTCAAAGCACTTTACAATTAGTGCCTAAAATTCACCCATTCATACACCAACAGCGGTGTCAGCCATGCAGGGCGACAGCCAGCTCATCGGGAGCAGTTAGGGTGTCTTGCTCAGGGACACCTCGACACTTGGCTAGGAGGAGCAGGGGATCGAACCAGCAACCTTCTGGTTGCCAGACAACCGCTCTACCTCCTGAGCCACTACAGGCCGACAGGGTGAATGATGGCGGTAAGAGGTCCACTTGGAGAAAGTGAGTAGATTAATCGGAGAGTCTGGCAGCATTAGCTCCGCGCCAAGTGAGATAAATTCCCCCCCCGCTACGTCACTACGCCAAACTCCAATCAGGCGCCCTGCCCGGACACTCGTAATAATAACAACAATAATAATCGTAATCGTAATAATAATGATGATGACGATGATGATGTTGATGGAGATGATGTTAATGTAATAATAGGAAGCGTATAATTTAATATATTGTCAGTATAATAACATTATAGCGCTTGGACTTTTCTTGTAGCGACGCCAAATTGGATCGCATGCTTTGATTGTTGTTGTGCCTCACAAGTCGCTTTGGATAATGTAATGTAAAAAATGTCTAAATGTAAAACATATAAAACAACTCAACTCAAATATTTCTATGAATCATTGTCACTAGACACTGCTTTTATAATTAGTAGTAGTAAAAAGTAATTATTATTAGTTGCCATTACCCGTTGTGTAACGGTGGTGAAACTTGACTTACAGTTGTTCATCTTTGAACCCGACATCATGCACATTCATTAGGAGGGCAGGCTTTGGTTCAAATTCTTCCACCTTTTGAAGTGTGTTTCCTTTAAGTGAGAAAGAGAATTTCTGTTTTTGCTTCCATCATTCATTGCTCCTCATTTAGAGATATCTGTCCTCTTTGTTGCCGGGAGAAAAGTTAACTTTCCGCGGTAATAAAATATGTAATGATGGCCGTGTGCTCGTCGTATTCATGGTTACTGATATGATTAGAGATGGTGCAAATTAGTCTGGGGTTTTTGATCCTGGCTCTTTTGACAAAATATTGCCGAACAAATGACCTGTGATACTATAACTGGATTCTTGTTTGATGCAACGCTCCATGACGATGGCCAGAGAAATTATGAAGTGTGTGTGTGTGGCAGGTATAATAGAGACCTGTGTGATTCTTCTGATAATGTGAGGTATTGTGATTGGGGGTGTTTGGCCTCAGAGCGAAAGGTGCTGGGTTCGATCCCCCTGTGTCCGCAGTCCACCTGTAGGCATCCCAGAGCAAAATGCCTCACCCTTACCCTTAAGGACCTGTAACTGAATTCACAGCAAGTCGCTTTGGATAAAAGCAAAATGGAGTCTTGTATTACATGATGTCCAGGCCTTTGAAACACGCCCATGTACATGTATGTGCTTTAAAGGAAGGTCAGCAAATGTCGACGATCTGAACCCTAATCATCCAATCGCAGGGCAAAATGAAAATCAATTACTGGCTTATAATGGGTTATCGGGTTAGACCGGTGGCCCAACGCCGGTATCATTAATCACGCTTCTGCCAGGCCGGGGTTTAGGAGTCGGCCCCAATTCAGGAACCCATTTTGATTTCCCTTCTTGCCGCGGAGGCTAAATCAATATGTGCACTCTAATACTGCTCGTGAGGACGGGCATCGTATGGTCCCGCTTCATAAATCCACTATGACTTGGCGTCTCTTCCTCTTCCCCCTCCTCCTCCTCCTCCTCGGTAGAGCGACTCCAAGCGGAGATCCTTCGGTTTTTATTCAAACGCGCGTTTACCTTCCGCGGCGGCTGAGCTTTGATGCACGCGCGGAGCAGCCGTTGAGCGGCGGCGGCGCAAGAGCATGGGGACGACGCCCGAGCGACGCAGCGCGGCTTTGATTTCCCATCATTGTTTGATTCTTCTTCTCTCCTCGCGTGTTGCGTCGCTTAACCCGTCGCAACTATTTTGCGGCTTGAAAGGGGGGTCTTTGAAGATGCGGAAAACGCTGCGACGGCATCAAAGCAGAGAAGGAGGGCTTGATGGATGGAGGGCTAATTAACACTTTATGTGCTGGACGTGGGGGTTACTTCTGAGAGGAGATCCAATTTGACGAGTCCACTGGTGTATTGACACAGTTTAATGGCACAGTTAATCGACACAGTTACTGGGTCAGGTGTATTACACTGGGTTAGATATAGTCAAATAAATATATATATTTATGTGTGTGTGTGTGTCTGTGCGTGTGCGTGTGCATGTGTGCTCTAGTTATATCTAGCCCACTCATGAATATTTAAATGCACAACTGAATGAACTAATGCATTTGTTAATTAATGCACAAACTCAGACCACTTTGTCTGCCTTATGATAAGACGTTCAGGAAGTAAGTGCATATATGAAACATTAGACAGTATAGACACGACAATCTACAACCAAAAATCTACAAGACAAAGAGTGCAAACAAGAAATACTAAAAACAAAAAAGGCGCTCAGGTGCAGCACCAATAGTTATATAATAGTTTTTATTTTTTAAAAGACATTTGAGTACAGTGAATTGATTAATTGTTTAATGGATGGATGGATAGATGGAGGGATGGATTACGTGTTGGATGGATGGATGAGTTTCAGAATTGTTTGATCGATAGATGGATGAATGAATCAAGTGTTTGATTTGTGGATGAATTGATTGATGGATGGATGGGCATAAGAGTGAAGGCATGCTGAATGCCTGCCATGGAACAGTTCAGGGCCAAGAGGTATCAGCAGGGAGGAAGGATATCTAAAAGCAGAAGGAACCTCAGGGACATATCTCAGCATATGTTGGGTTCGCAGGCACCTGGGACACTCCACAGCTCCTGCCTGCGTCCTGGGAGCGCCGCGGAGGAGGAGGAAGAGGAGGAGGAGGAGAAGTCACCTTGATTAAATTAGCCAAGCATGGAAACGGGGTTAGGTCTACCGGGAGTACGTGACAAGGTCTTATAAAGCCCGGCTTTGTAAGCCCCTCGCGGAGTTTGCTTTTGAGTTTCCTTCCCTCTGTTGCCGTGGCTTCACGCGTCCTCCTGTTCCGTCTCTATGTGGTGTGGGTGGAGGGCCGCCGCGGTGTGTTTAAGCAACCTGCTGGGACTCCAGTCTCAATACCATGTCTGTATACACACTCTCACATCTGCTGCCGCCGCGATAGCTTTGTTTCTTTACTCTGGTCTCTGTGCATGCTCTCTGTTTTCTCCTATTCATTTATCCCTCCATCCCTCCATTGTTTCTTCATCCATCCATCCATTCATCTATCCAATCATTTTAACTATCCATCCATCCATCCATTCATCTATCCAATCATTTTAACTATCCATCCATTCATTCATTCAGCCACAGGCACTTAAAAAATACATGACTTTAAATCTATCTATCCAATGATCTATCTATCTATATCTACATTTTGCTGGACACTTTTATCCAAAGTGTTTTACAATACCATGAGTGCATACATTGTTAGCCTGGGTGACACCCATGGGACTCACACCCCTAACCTCCTGGAGCTAGACAGCGCCAGAGAGCACAGATCTATCTATCTATTCTCCATTTTGTAATCTCACCCTCCCTCGGTTTCTCATTCCTCTCCTGGCAGTGTATCCCTGTCTGTCTGTATCTCTATGCCTGTCTCTCTGTCTGTCTGTCTCTCTGTCTGTCTATCTGTCTGTGTGTACGATCAGTAACGGCACCAGAAAGCTACACGATAAGAAAAATAAAACAGATTATTCATGATGGATCTGTTTGTGTGTGTGTGTGTGTGTTCTCATCGGCAACATCAGTGCACCCTGCTTGCATGTCAAGCGCTTTTATCAGCATGGAAATCATATCACATTTTCATATTGCAGAAATACCAGGTTCCATTTTTCAGAAAAGGTTTAGAGACCCATACACTGATATCACGGCAGTGTGTGACCATCTCAGGCGTGTTTCATGAATCACTCAAATCATGAATCAAATCAACCGATTTGAGATAGTCCTGCTTGATAAAATACTTAGGAGGTCCAAAGAGACATACATTGATTACAGACCGTGATTACCATGGCTGGCAGGGATCACAACTCTCACAGAACAATGGTTCTTCAGTTCAACAGAAAATAATCGCAGCACAAAAGCTGTTTGTAGGATTTCTGTTTCAAGTATCGTCTGAAATGAACGGCGCATTATTATTTAAATGGACAGTTGCTTTTATGTTTTTTTTTGTTCCTCTCTGTATGTAGGACAAAGTGAAATGTATTCGCAGCGCGTCTGTGTAGCAGGTTGCTAATAAGCGGTAGATTAGCTTGGCCTAACCTCTGCCTCTAGCTGAGCCTCCCCAACCACCACCACCACCCCCCACCCACCGTGTAATTACACTGTAATAAGCAATGTAGTTTATTACACAGTACATACTGGGTAAATACACTAACAGCACACACTGATGTACTGTAAAGTGTTCGCCCACGCTGTATGGTTCAGGTTAGTCAGCTACCTCCTCAAGGATGTGTATCTGAATAAATAGTACATTTAAACCCAGAAAAGTCTGGAAAGACAGGAATAAAAGTTAAAACATTAACGATATATGCGTATACATCTTTAGGCACATTTAATCAGAACACGGTGCTGACATGTCAAATCTGCATCACTGTGTTTAAATATGAATTGTAATTAAGAAAGTGTTCTCCTGGCATCTTTGCCCCAACAATACATTTCAACTTGGCATTTACTCTTGTTTCCAAATCACACCACCCACAGAATGCACATCAAATAAGCATGAATACAGAAATACAGAAAGAACAAATACACAGACAAAAACAGACACAAGACATCCAGGGGATTAAAAAGGGAATTTTTGCGAATAAATAAATAAGATTAGAATGCAGTGACAGATGAAAGAAAGTAGTTAATTTAGCGTTCAGTTGTATTCAGAGATTTTTTATGCATGTTTCCCATGGGCCTGTATATTTATATAGTCTGCCTGTCAAATCAACATCTTAACAAGTACAGCTACTTTCTACACTTCTGATTAAATGGCAAAGAAAAATAGAGATACTGAAAAACTCACAGTAATCTCTCTGGACATTTAGTCTGAGGCGAACCATAAATTATTGATTTAAACAAAATAAAAAAAAAATGTGAGGATGATTAGGATAGTGTTTTTTTAAATAAAATGGCATTTAATGAACAACAATAAAATAATGCGGTTTTGTGGTCTGCAGTAAATTAAAAGGCGATTATTAATTAACTGGGTGGTTGTTGTTTTGATGTTGTCAAAGTTATTATTGCTCTAAGCTAAACGGAAACAAGATAAAACTATATATGATTATGAAAAATATCTGTCACACAGATATCACACGTAGATATGAGTGACAGACAGGGAGATCAGAGTATAATCTCATTCTGACGCTAACGGCTAACGACGCTAACGGCGCAAACACATACACTATTCAGACCAAATGTTCGTAAAGCCAAGATACGATGTTTTTAGATATTTTATATGAAAGTGTTTGGGTGGTAAAACAGGAAAAAATAAAACTGACACTATGGTAAGTGGCAACAGTGGCAGTGTGTGTACTTTTGAAGTGTACACACGTCAGACAGCCTGTGTACACAGTTTGAAAGCCAATAGAGCGAGAGAGTTGGGAAGAAAGCCAGAGGACAAGAGAAGTGGGACATAAAAATAAAAGTCTTGCTTCTAAAAGTATGACTATATCCTGTGTATTGGTTAATTACCATACAACATCTTAATTCTCTATTATACTTATTTATTCGAATATAAAATATTTTATATTAGAATGTCTTTGTGTTTATGGGCATCTTTGTATTAATGTGTTTCTGTTCTCTGGACCCCCTCATTATCCTTTCAGTAAACTTTAAAGTATGGTTTGGATTCAGCAACATCATATACTGGTATACTGTATTCATCATTTATCAGACACTTTTATTCAAAGTGACATTGAATTCAGGTCATTAAGGAGCAGGAAGGGGTCAGGGGGCCTCTTGCTCAAGGATTACAGATTAGGCTGCAGACACAACACAGTACCTTCTGGAGACGTTGAACTGTAGCTACTATATTATCCTGCCCCCAGACCTATTATAGGGGGCAGGGAGAGTAGGTATTAAAAACAAACAGACTTCGCGCCACGCCCGTTCACATGTGCAATCCATAAATCTCGGTATACGAGGTTGTCTTGGTTTAAAGAGACATTACAGACAGGCGCGCTCCCGGCCGCCTCTTTAGCAGGTCCTAAAGGACTCTGGGAGCGGTCGGTCTCCATCGCATAGCGGTGGAGACCGTAGATCTGGCTGTTTAGTGTTTATTGGGTTCATGTAGCAGAAATGCTGCTAACGCAATACGTGTAAACAGCCCAGCTATTTTGAGAGGCAAGCATGGCTGTGCAGTCACTCCTTATTTGAATTGAATTGAATCCAATTTAATTCAAAAAGAGAGTCCAAAAGACATCATCATTTTGGGAATAAACATTATCGCAGCTAAATCCGTCCTGGTTGCTGTCAGTCTCCCCTTTATATTATATTATATTATATGATATTTTTATAAAATGTTCCATCACTGTGCAGATTCTATCTTTTTTTTTCAACACAGTACAACTCCCAACTTGGATTATTTTTTAAGTCAAACTGCAGTTTGCAATCAACACAGACAACAGTGCGAATCAACCACCGTTGGCCATGATTTCAGCATAAACCGAACATATGCTCGCCTACAGAAGTCTTCCCTTTGTCACATTGACTCATGATCCAAACTTTCCTAGTGTTCATTTGCTCTGTTGTTTTGTAATGTTTCTTTCCAGCACCATATACAGTTGTATGACCCCCCCCACCCCCTTCTGCTGTATTGAATTATGGATGACCCCTTTATGCTTTAAATAACCTATAACACAAAAGTTATGGGAGGCATTAAACAGGGCTGCGGGCTACCACGAACTGTAGCACAATGCTAACACAAGGCTACATTTTATTCATTGCGTTTCTTTATTTATTTCCAAACAGACGCACAAACTCTCGCTCAGTTCCACAGTGAACGCAGATGAAGGAGTCAGACGCTCACTTTCAAGGCTTTTAAATCGTCCCAGAACAATAGAAAATCCTAATATTCAAAGCCCCCTCTCTTATCGCCTCCCGTTCTGTAAATTAAACATGAGAGCTAATGTGAACACTTTCTCTTATTCTAATAACACATTTTTTTGGTCGGGCCAGGCAATAGCCTTCTCATACATGAATTGTATCGCGTGTTGGAGGAGGAAAAAAAAAAAAGAACACTAGTCATTTCCTGGGAGTTGTGCTCGGCGGGAGCAGGGAAATGAGCCTCCTCAAAGCGTACTTGTGGGTCCCGTTTATCTGCGTGCAGATGCGGAGCTCCTCCCAGATAAGCAGGCGGAGGGAAGGGTGCCTGCAGCGGGGATAACACCCTGATTAGGATCCTTGACATAAATCCTCCCGGTGGTGTTTGAAGTCACCGGCACCTCTCGCCGCGGTGGCGCTATCTGGCGCCGGCGTGGCGGCAAGGTGTATGGTCACGATACACGTGCAGTAAAAAAATACAACATCAACATGCAGATGCGGTTAGAGGTAAATCATGCAATAAATATGAGGTTTATCACCCTATAGTGCGACACAAATATATTGAGCTGTTGGTAGGAGCCTACTTTTAGAGGATTCATGATGTGTATTCACCTTATATTTCTACTCTATGCCCATTGTATTTCCTTTCTACTTCTGCGTTTAGCTGATGTTCATAGTTTTAGTAATAGAGTGGAGCGGTAGAGTAGAAAGCAGAGTAGAGCAGGGAGTATAGTAGAGTGTGTAGAGTAAGAGTAGAGTAGGGAAGAAGTGGAGTATGGTAAAGTCTGGTGTAGATTAGAGTAGGGTAGGGTAGAGTATAGTAGAGTGCTGTAGATTAGAGTAGAGTAAAGTCTGGTGTAGATTAGAGTAGGGTAAAGTCTGGTGTAGATTAGAGTAGGGTAGAATATAGTAGAGTCTGGTGTAGATTAGAGTAGAGTAGAGTGTAGTAGAGCAGAATAGAGTGTAGAATGCAATAAAATACAGTAGTACTCTAATACAGAGTACCAGAGTATACATAGCAGAGTAGAGTAGAATAAGATGGGAATAGAAAATGAACAAGTAGGATTATACAGAGTAGTCTAGCAGGAATAGTCGTGAATAGTATGGTATACAGTATAGTATAAGAGTATACAATAGAGAGTAGAGCAGAGCATGCTGTATCAAGCCCATGACTCCAAACAGCATCGATTGCTTTTCAAGGAAATATACAATCAGCCCAGAGAGAGACAGAGAGAGAGAGACAGTCACTTCATATCACAGTTAGTGGGCGAGAGACACTAACAATTGGCAATGAGACAGCTGGCAGTCATGCACGCAGGCTGCCGACTGCAGGGTCAGTGTGCTGGTGAAAGTACAGAACAATAAGACTGAACACTTTGTATGAAAACATTGGTACAGGGCAGGCTGCACGCTTCTAAATTGAGATTAGCCATGGCCGCTTGGTAATACTGCTGCCGTTTATGCTCCTAAACGCCTGCTGATACAAACTAATAGACTATAGAAACACACGCACACATGCGCACGCGCACAGACACACACACACACGCACACACACACATACACACACACATACACACAGGTCCAGATGGGGCAGAAGGATGCTGTTTTGGCTGAGGATTCTGCCAATAAACAGGTAGAACTGGGCCCAAACTCAGGGAACAGAGCCAAGCCTGTTAATATCAGAGTCTGTACCTGGCTGAAAACGGCTATATCCCCACCTTTACCTGTCTGCTAACAATATTAACATCTTTATCAGTCTACAACTACAGTATATGAACACCTTTACCTGTCTGCTAACAATATTAACATCTTTATCAGTCTAAAAACTATATCAGCACCTTTCCCGGATTGTTGCTGTTGTTAAGAGTATACACACCTTTTTTACCTGTCTAAAAACAATATAGAAACATTTACCTGTTTAAAAAGCGATATATACACCTAGAGATGAGAATTAAAATATGGTAGCACATCTAATAATTCATGTTTTAAAGCAATAAACTCTGTCTGTACTTCTGTCGGAAAGAAAAACAGTACAATTTGCAACACGCTCTATTCATTGATCTATTAGTGTGTTTCGATGAGACACATTTTATCTAGTGGATTCCTAGAATTGTGTGGGTTTGTTTTTTTAAAAGCTAACCCTGGGACCTTATAATGGTTTTCCTCATTGTCCTTTATGCTGTGCAGCATAAAGGTATATGAATATAGAGGCTTTCCTGGAACCTGACCCGACACCACGCGTATTTCACCATTTTAAACCATTAAATCGATATTAGCGCCTTCCCCCTTACTAATGGTCTTATTTAGCAACGTGGATAAAACATGTAATTCACATTTGACTCTAAACAGTGCTAAACTCCTTCAAAGGCTTTTAGAAGATTGAAAAAAAAGCCTGCATGGTTATAATAAAAATCTACCATGTAATGTTGCCTTTAGTGTTTCTGTGGAGATGCAAACTTTAAATCTCTTTTAAACCATTAAAGTAATCTCTTCAATGTTCGGGCTATCCTTAATTCAATCGTTGGGTGCGTGACACAACACGAGGGAAAGAAAAGTTCGACTCTAGATGTTCTGGGGGAACACACCCGAGGAGGCTTAACCTGTCTGCTACATAACTAGTTCCCTCCTCTCTGAGTATCAGGCCCTCGCGCAAAGCTTGCTCATTCACGCTTCGCTCTCCTCCTCAAAGGGCCCGCTTGCATAAGCTGCAACCGTTGCCAAGGGTGCCATTCAGAAACCAGCAACCTTGGAAAGGAAATGAAAAAAAAACATCCATTTAAACTCCAACTGAAACTCCATGCCTCTCTCGCTCCTGATTATCTAACTTATAATAACGCTCTCCCCTGCCGCAGTGCGCTCTCTGCGGCTGGTTTCTGGAGGGCAGACTTTCATGGATGTTCTGCATCTATTTCCATCCATCCACATCCAGCCCAGGTGGTCTGGATGCAGTGCCTCACTCTCTCTCTCTCTCTCTCTCTCTCTCTGTCTCTCCATCCCTTGGCCTGCAAACCTCTGAGCAGATACCATGCCCAGGGAGACCATCGATGGTGGTGGAGGAGGAGGAGGACGAGGAGGAGGAGGAGGAAGAATGGATCATTACAACCCTTGGCAATGTCATGAGCAACTTTGGTTTCCCGGAGCACGGGGCCATTAGCCATAAATCATATGGAAACATAAGCACACTAATGAATGGTTGGGCCAGGACTATTTATACAGTGTATCTGGGAGTGCAGGCCTTGCGCGATGGCTCAATATTACCGCCGGATGCCTGGATTTTATTGTAACGTCGTTCATCTTTTTCCAGTTAACTCTTATTGTCCTCGCGCTCCGCTGTTACCGCGCTGCGTCTAACGGCATTACCAGGCCGTGTATTTATAATATAATATACTACATAACCGAGTTTTACCAGCCTCGTACGGCACTATCTGTTTAACGATTCCGTCCACAGAAAAAGCCCCCGCTGACACGATGGCGTCCAGCTTTCGGAGCTCAGAGTTCAAATGTGTCATGGTTTTAAATTAAACGAGACAATCTTGGCGGTTAGCCAGCGCCTGTTGGGCTCTGGTTTAGCCCTGGTTTGATCAAAGGCAGCGCGGCTGCTGCAGAAAGCCACCGCTAGACCCCGAGATCACCCTCACATCGCCGCTAATAGCATGTGACACACAGCGCCGTTCAGCCCACGCTTTATCTTCATCTGGGGAGAGAAAACGAGTTTGACACGATCGCTTTTCCACTTGCTTTTCCCTTTAACCCTGAAAGAGGTTTTTTTTTGGAGGTAAATTTTTTTGTTGTGGTTTCTCTGGAACGAACCTATTGGAAGTACGGAAACAGGTGTAATCATGGTGACATATTCAGAGATGCAAAGTAAATTAATTTGGTATTTGAGTGAAATAAAGACAATGAAGACGAGTTTTACCGAAACTGTGATCCTCATCATCATCCCTCCCCTGAGGAACCCAGAATCTGAATATCCTTGACGTTCTCTGTTTTCATTAGTATTGATCGAGGGGAATGTGAGACTTGCATGACAGAAGATATCAGAACTCCAGACATCAAAGATTACACTTTACATCTTCACATTCAAGTGAATTTAGATTATATTCTTAAGAAGAAGTTGTATTAGTATTATTAGCAATAGAATAGTATGTCTTCAATTAAAAATGCAATAGTGTTGTTGGCTTCAGCCTTTATACATTTGCACTTGGCTAAATTAGCAAGCGACAAGCAAAACTAGCAAGCTGTGGGCTAGACTAGAAAACTATGCGCTAAATTAGCAAACTATGGGCTAATCTAGCAAGTTAAGACAAATTCCTGCGACTAGCCGTGTATCTTTATTAAACCTGAGGGGGTTAGACAAATGCGGTGGGGAGTGAAAGCAAGGGGTTAAGCATCTTCCTCTGGACGTACTTTATCTTTGTCTTCCAGCTGCAGAACCCAGTTTTAATTACCTCTCTCCCAGACACTGCACACTGTGCGCTGGATAAATGCTACCGAGCAGCCACAGACCTACTTACTATCTACGTTTCTCTGCTCCCTCTTTCTTTGTTTCTTGCTTCATTTAAATAACCACATGGAAGCGACAGACGTTTGCCGGGGCGATATCCATTCCGAGAGGTAAATTGGGTCAGCGTCGGCCGCTGTTTGGCTGCGTCGGA
>OMKN01017366.1:16789-31853 GCA_900302345.1 Melanonus zugmayeri
TTGAATGCTTCATTTAAGCATTGTAAATTGTTTCCATAATGCCATTAAAGGCACCTTTACCCGACTGGTTGGACCTTCAGTGTAGCAACAGGATGGCTGACATTAGCGCTGCCGTACAACATGATCCCAAACGTTGCCTTTAAGTGCTAGCTTTATTAGCTTTAATAAATTACTTGCTGCGCAAGTAATAGATATAAGAATGGCTTGACTGTTTTTTCCAACCCAGTCTCACCCCTATTCGTCACATACTGCCGTTTGGTCATTCACCCCTGGCGTCCATAAGCGACGTTGAGGGTACCCCCTTTTCGTCGCGTGACAACGTAGCGGGTTAAAATAAAATAAGTCAAAATACCTTACCCTAACCCTAACCATAACCCTAACCATAACCCTAACCCTAACCCTAACCCTAACCCTAACCCTAACCCTAACCATAACCCTAACCCTAACCCAAACCCTAACCCTAACCCTTCTTCTATGTATAGTGTTAGTGTAGAGTTATTGTAGTGTTTATTTTACAATGATGAACTCCCTGAGAGTCTATTTCTTGATTGAGTCTTTCCCGTCCGCACCGAGAGTTAGGTTTCGATTTCGTCTACGCGCTCTCATTGGTTGAATCCAGTCGCATGTTCAGACCTCTCGTCTTGCAGGAGTGCAGCACTAACCGACGACGTCTGCCTCGCGACGTCCATAAGCTCAACGTCGCTTATGGACGTCAGGGGGGGACTGACCAAACGGCAGTATGTGACGAATAGGGGTGAGACTGTGTTGGTTTTTTCATAGTCAGCATACACACCGGCCTAGCCAGCATGTTTTAAAATCATTTTGGGACATTTAAATAACTTACCCACTGAACTAGGCAGCTTGAGCTTAATCATCACCAGCTAAATGATTCTAACATTAACCTGACAGGATGACTTTTACATGAACTAACATTTCCTCTCTTCTGTTTCACTAACCTCCCTCTCTCCCCTCTCGCAACTTTTATGCCTTTAGTTTTGTAAGTGAACTAAATAGCAGAGCTTTCCTGCATACGTGTGAACGTGATTGTTTTTTTCTAACATTACTGAGTTTATGTGAACAAGAGTATCTTGTTATCTTAAGGGTATCTTGTCTTCTCCAAAGGCGCATGCGCAGATTCAAACACGCTATACTTTTAGATTAAAATTGACTTGGTTTATGTACAGTGACTATAAAACATTTAAATAGTATTAGTATTTAAATGTTTTTCTTACATGAATAAAATGTGTATTTTTACTTAAAAAATTATAGTTCTCACTGAATCTTTATATTACAATGTAGAATTTAATATCTTTTATATTATATATTTCTTTACCACAAAGTTACATTTTACATTGTTCCATCTTGTCCCGTACATGGAAAGTATTTCATATTTAAATTATTCATATGTTCATATATTTGTTGTGTTCTTCAGCGATGTGGCCGTTATGCAATGCAAATAACCCCATGGTAGTGATTGTTTGAAGAACATTATGGCATCTGGTTAGATGGCACACATAATATATAACCCCATATGATTTGATTTAGCAGCGACACAAATACACCACATCCACTCCCACTTGTCACTACACTACAACTAATTGGATGCATAGTTGTGCTCATATAATTTCAGACTTTTCCGGAGAGCAAAGTGCCATAAGTGATGTAGTATCATCTTAGAAATGTGTACAATTTCACATGCATCCTTACCCCCTTGAGATAACTTTCAAAGCGAGATGCAGATTACTATCGCTGCTGCTGTGAACTGCTTTCAAGTCATTGGATAATAATTCTGAAAATTCTGCTGAAAAGGTTGTGTACAGGTTTGAAGAAAAACTAAAACACATAATCTCATAGTTCATAATACACACCCTTCACCATCATAGATGTATCATGATGGAAAAAAAAAAACATAGACATACAGTATATATTTAGACGCCGCATTGACTGCTTCGGCGCGTTGTTGCGATACATCGACATTGCTGCCATATTGGTCCGGGCAAGACCAGCCCATACAAGTGAATGTTTTTCTGGATAAAAAGCACTATAACGTTTACATTTCTCAACCGAGTCGTTTTTATATTCAAGGGTTTATACGTTTTCTATGTGGAGTACAAAAATATATATTATTATATAATATATTATTAAATATCATCTATATATTATATATAGATCTATATATTATATTATATATATTATATATTATCATTATAGTGCTCTATATATAGTCACTCCAGGAGAAACCAGCAGCGGGGGCTCCGGGAAACAACAGCCCACTAGCGCCAACTCTGCCCGCGCTGGGACGACCAGGGCCACCGGTGTCTGGGACGAGGAGCCCTTTCAACCAAACATAAGTGGCGGGCAGCGGTGGGAAGGCTCACGAGATGCGCCCTGAGGCGGCTCGGCTCGGTTCGTCCGGATAGCAAAGCATTTTGTAACTCACCATTCCGTGTCTGCTCTTGTCATGTGGTGAATTACTGTACTTTATGAAAAAAAAATTCATACATTTTGCATTAGAACTGCTTCATGCTTTGATTGTGTGTAGCTTATGCCGTCCAGCCTATTGAGTGGCCGCAATGTGCAATGCGCTATACATTAAAAAAAAATATATACCATGACGTCACTCATTTTACGTTCAGTTGGCAGCCCCCCCTACTTAAAACCTCTTCCCGTGTACCTGTTGTTCTCCCCCTCACACATCCCTGTAGTCTTCACACTCTGAACCCTGCACTGCCTGAAGCCTAATGACATATTCAATGGTGAAAATCATGATGAAAATCACCGCAATGAGCACTGCGCTGATACCAAACCAGAGTTTGGTAGTCGGGAGTCGCTATGAGAAGAAGAGAAAAAAACAGTCTTTTTACTGTCTCTTCTCATGAAGATTAATTAACATGCCAGCGGATGTCACTCCTGCGCATGAAAATATTCAGGAATCCTTGCTTTCCTTTTTTGGCTGGATCAGCCTTAGAAACGGACTTGACTGAGTGATGAAAGTTCGCTGAGTGATGAAGTTACACCATTGGTGCAGCCGAGTAATGGCGTTTCCCCATTGGCCGTCACTCTTTCATGATGATGATGCTGCGCCAACAGTTTTCTATTGCGTCATCTACGTCATAGAAATAAATGTAAGTCTTCACTGACATCCTCAGCGTCCTCAGAAGGCGTTTACAGCGCGTCCACTCAGCTCATTCCAAACGTATCACAAGCTACAAACAGAATATTTCGCTGCTCCTGGATAATATAATATAATATATATAATATATATAATACTAATAATACAACCGAAGACCAACAAGAGAAAACAGCTCTCCATGCGCAGAGAGGCTTGAGGGAGAGCATCCCAAATAACAACCACTCTGACAAAACACTCAGTACAGAGTGAGTCTTAAGAAAACGAGACATCTGCAGATAGAAACAGATGAAAGAGCAGGGGGAGTTAACCCAGAATTAGAATAGTTATAATTACAATTAAAATAAGTTATCTTTCAAATCAAACATCTCAAGATATAAGTGGAAAGTATTGTTCTTGCTACTGCATTTATAACCTTTTTTTGGACTCAATCGTAGCTTAACCCTGTGATGTGATGCTACTTAACAACAGGTATTACTGGGACCACTACAGAAAATTGCAGATGAACATTTAATATCCAGGAATTCACATTATAGACACTACCACTCACTATCCCTGTAACAAATTGGCCACAATTTTGCACATTGACCACACACGGTCCAGCCATATATTGGTTTTGACCCAGTCTTGTTTCACATTAGAAAGAAAGAGTTTTATTGCATCAAGCTGCTTCTGTTTGGGTAATTAACCTGTCGGATTTGAAGCAAACTGATTATCTCAGTGACATTTAAATACTCTGAGTCATATTTGATAGTCCCCTGGTCTATTGGATTAATTAATTGCCAGATTATATGGTTTCGGTGAGGGGTGGGGGAAGGGGGAGTGCAGTACTATCACTTTAAACTGTTAAACACACTGCATGTCTAGACGACGAGGTGATTCCTTTGATGGAATTCTAAATCATTTTTAAATAGACATCAAGGATTGCAGAGCATATAACCAATGAGCGCCACTCAAGACGTTGCTCAACTTCCTCCCACTCTCCCCCAGGCAGAGCTGAAATGTAGACAGGCTCTCGCCCCACAGCCAACGGGGGTCACGGCTCCTAT
This sequence comes from Melanonus zugmayeri, assembly GCA_900302345.1. Taxonomy (NCBI): domain Eukaryota; kingdom Metazoa; phylum Chordata; class Actinopteri; order Gadiformes; family Melanonidae; genus Melanonus; species Melanonus zugmayeri. Next base: position 20,969 of record OMKN01017366.1, read on the forward strand.
AGTGAGAAGGGATGTGCGCTGTTCCAAGTGCAAACACACACATACGTTGCACATTTTTTGGCATAATACTTCTTCTTCTTTCTGTTTGAAGCCAATCATCATTCCTAGTGCGAGAAGACATCCCTGAGTCTTTCTGATCAACTTCCAAACTGCTGAAGAAGGTTGCAAGTTTGAGTGAGAGTTCGACTTTCACAAGGTTTTTGCATTTCACAAACAAGAAATGCACAGACAAGGTGTAAAATGCTTGAGTGCAAGTCTAAAATCAGTGGTTATACGGCGCACACGCTGTGAGCCGCACACGACAAAAGAAGGTTGACGAAGGGGGAACGAAGAAAGAAATGTAATCATATACAATCATACGTAATCATATTTCTATGTCTCCCTTTCTAGAGAGAGACAGCTATGAGACAGCTTCGTTGGAGGAAAGGAGAGGAGGAGAAAATGAATCTATCAGATGCACCTTATGAAGTGTTCAAAGAGATGCACATCACCTTGAACATGATCGAAAATGGGAAAACTTATCTAAAAGTCACTTGGTAGGGGAAGCCATTAACACCATAGTATTAGCATAGCATTTCCTCTTTTTTTTCTTCACTGAATTCCCTTTAAGATGACCACGTCGCTGCTCTTCCTCCGTCTGTTGTGTTTTCACACCGCAACAGAACAACACTGACGTGATCTAGTATTTACTGCGGTTATTAAAACAAATGAGAAACGTGCACTCGGTGATATTTTTCCGCATTACATGGCTGTAATGCGGCTGGCGTGGGTTTCTTTTGTGTCCGCCTCTGGCTCTTTGAGAGAGAACAATATTTTATTTCCCTTCCCTGTCTACCTTGGCTGCAGGTAGCAAGCTTTTCGCCAAAAGATGATAACAGCATTACTCACAATGACCAGGACACAACAAAGTGTATCAGTGTGAGTGTGTGTGTGTGTGTGTGTGTGTGTGTGTGCGTGCGTGTGTGTGTGTGTGTGTGTGTGTGGAAGGAGGGTTTGCACGTAGTTCATTTTCAAGACACCATGTAAAAAATGGCTCATTGCCATACTCACATCATTCACCTTGTCAACATTTATATATTAAAATGACTTATATATAAGAATCTATATATGCTACTCAGTTTCACTTGCAAATACTGGAGTTGAATTAGCCAAGAATTTCACTTGGCCTTAAAAGAAGAACCTGTTGAGTGCACTATAAATCAGGCTTCTGCTCATTTCTTCAGAGAGAAACATTTGAATGAGACATATTTATTTGTGTAGCCCACGGTTACGGTCTGAAAGGTCTTCAGAGGCCCACATTGGACGACACCCCCTAACCCTAATCCCACTAAAGGAAGAACTCCCTGAATCCAAAGGGAGAAAATCTTGAGAAGGAACACAATGCAACAGGCGCCGAATCTGCAGACAAATGAAGGTAGCAACCAAAAAAGACTAACAAACAACAAAGCAAAACCAAAGTTTGAGTAAGATTAAGTTACATTAAAAGAATAAATCAAAGTCTTGAATACAAGCCCATTGCCTTTGTTCTTCAACTTCAACATTTGGTTTAAATCTTGCGTTGGCATATAATCAATGAACTGGATGTTTGACTTTCACATACAGCCTGAAAATGACTGTAATGAAACTGAAAGTGAGTGAAAACAAAAAATAATTAAAAAAAGTCACAAGACAAGTCAAATAACCAGCGTATAGCGATCAGCTTTGTGATAAAGGTGCAGCATGTGTTGTGTATGTGCAGTGCAAGTTGTCTCTCGCGCACACATTGCTAAGCAGCAAAACAAAGAACCACAGTAAGTAAGTAAAATGTATTTATAAAGTGCTATAGGCATTTATCAAATATAGGCCTATAGTAGAAGACACGTAGAGATAAGGAGATAAAGAATAAATGAAATAAAATAAAATAAATACATAATACAAAAAATGCAGACCAGGTGCAAAGTTAAGAACACAATACATATTAGAAGACACAGAACACAATAAAGAAATTAAAATAGAAACAATGAGTACATAAAGTGCAGATCTGGTGCATGCAGGTCACCCAAACGCCTGACCAAACAGACTCTTTAAAAGAGTCTGCAGAAACAGCGACCGTAAGGGAGCGGGCAGAGCATCCATAGTTTAGGAGCTACAGCCTCAAAAGCTCGATCACCGTGGGTTTCAAGGTGAGTGTGTGAGACAGACAACAGGTTTAACGTACATGACCTAAGAGTGGGCTGATGAGTGAGGGTGTAGTAATTCTGCCAGATATGCGGGAACCTGACCGTGCAGTGCTTTGTAAGTAACAGTGAGAATTTTAAACTGGATCCTATATGCAACAGGGAGCCAGTGAAGAGATCTGAGTATAGGGTTGAGTCCGTCTATGACCTGCAGCAGTGTTCTGGATTGCTTGCAGACGATCAAGTGCAGACATGAGTAAAGTGAGGAAAAAAGTGCATTACAGTAGTCAATGCGGGATGAGATAAAAGCATGTATAAGCATCTCTAGTTCAGCAGTTGAAACAACAGATCTCAGTTTACGTTGAGACAGTCTGGGAGCCTAGATAACCTAGAATCCACACTAGGTTTGAATAAAAAGTGAAGTTGGATATCATCCGCATATAAATTATATGGAATATTACATTTGTTTATGATCTGTCCCAAAGGAAGGAAGTATAGAGATAATAACAGGGGTCCCAGGACCGAGCACAAAGTCTCCAATAGAAACGGAGAAACTTCTATCAGTGAGATAGGATGAGAACCAGTCTCATCCAGTCGCCCTACACACACCCCATCCCACCGCTGATGAACAGAGCATGTTCCAGAGGCCTTCCCCTTGCGTTTAACAAAAACACTTGTTTCTCCGGTGTGTTCCTTCACGTGTATGATATGTTGACTGAATGTTAAGGGAGAGAGAGACAGAGAGAGAGAGAGAGAGAGAGACCTCCAGCGTGTCACCATGTCTCTCTGGAGGTGGTGGACCACAGCTGTTCCATAATCACACACTGGCACTGTGTCTCTTTCCTCTTCTGGTTTTAGGCGGGGGTGTGTGTGTGTGTGTGTGTGTGTGTGTGTGTGTGTGTGTGTGTGTGTGTGTGTGTGTGTGTGTGTGTGTGTGAGCATGCGTTCATCTTTCCGCATGTGCGACTACAATCCCATCCTCTCCGGGATCCACATGTGCAGCACTAAAGTGTGTGTGTGCGTGTCTGTGTGTGTGTGTGTGTGTGTGTGTGTAAGTACTCAGCAGGGTAGCTCATCAGAGTGGTCCGTTTTCTACTTCATGTGTCGGGTCCTGGAAGCCACGAGGGGCCTCTGCCTGCCCCTCCCACCAGGTAGTCACACACACACACACACACACACACACACACACACACACACTGAATCACGCACATGCTCACTCACTTGATCCAATTTGATACTAACCTGATGCATATTGCCAGAGCAAATGTGCATTTAGGTGTGTGTGTGTGTGTGTGTGTGTGCATGTGTGTGCTTGTTTGTGTATGTTTTTATTTTCCCATATATGACTACAATCCCATCACATGGCACTCACACGCCCACATCTGCACTCACACACTCACACACTCACACACTCACCCATTCACGTTGCTATTCCTCCTCATTGCTTCTATCATACAGGCATTGTGAATCTATATTCTCTCTCTCTCTCACTCTCTGTATTAATCCATGGTCTCTCTCTCTCTCTCTCTCTCTCTCTCTAGGCTATAATACAGTGTTATCGGTGCTGGGTGTGCGGTGTTTACCGCACCACAGCTTCCTGCAGTACGTGGACCACGGCCTGCTGCAGCTCACTGAGAACCTGGTCACCCGCCTCATGACTGGTACACGTGCACGTGCACACGTGCACACGCGCACGCACACACGCACGCACGCACACACACTAGGGATTCACATATTTTCCTGTAAAATCAACATTTTTCCGTTCCTGAGAATGGAACGCGTGTCTCCCGGGAAATCCCAGAAATGGCCTTATTATTATTACGGCATTAGAGAACTGCGCCCACGAAAACTGGTTCAACAAAAGCATAAAACAAGAGCCGTGTGCCGCGTTCACACATTACGCACCTATGGCGGCGCGCCGGTTCGGACCGCGAGGAGACGTCTTTCATGTTAACGAGGGAATCTGCGGTCATGGGCCGGTGGACACTTTCATTATTGTGGAAGCTCTGCTACGCCGTCCGCGCTCGGTATGAAGCGGGGCTAAAATCTAATGAGAGATATAAACATATTCAAAACCTCGACGGGCAAAGGTGGCGCAACCTTCAGGGATGTTTTTCATTCAATATTTCATTCAGCACCGGCGCTCTGTCTATTCCGCAATGGGATGCAGCTATTGCTATGCAAATAGGATTCAGCACGGCGGTCACATATGTCGGATTAGGTTATTGCCTTGGCTAGGCTGTATTAAAAACACACCGTTGGATATCTTTTTTCATTTTAGCAACAACATTTGGAGGCTTAAAACGTCCGTCAACACCACGCTGTATCATGCCAACTCGATCTCAAACTTGACCTCGGTTTTAGCGTATAGGCGTATCGATTTTTTTCTCAAAATGTTGACAAAACTTGGCAATCAGATGAGTTCACTAAGTTGTAGACTAGTGTTTCTCAACGGGGGCGGTACGGCCCCCCAGGGGGCGTTCAGAGGACGTCGGGGGGCGCTGGAAGCAATATTTTTGAAAGGGGGGCGTTGAGTGGGCGTTTGTGTTTGTCTGTGTTTTAATGCCAGTTTAATCCTACATTCGAATACACATATTCACAATTGTATCATTAGACTTGCTTTTAACACCATTTTGACACCACCGGTTTGATATGTGGCCAAATACCGGCTTACACCGGTAATAGCGACTTCTCACCATCAGGGGGCGCAGGTGATAATGAGTCACTGGAGCCGTGAGGAGCGACTGTAGCGGCAGACTAGTGATGCGCTGGTCCGTCTGTTTTTTTTACCCGCACACACCTGCATTTTAAAACAATTTCAACCGCAACTGTGCGACCTGCTTCAACACATCTGTTTTCACAACCAGACCCCATTAAAGACATACACAGTATTTTCAATGGAAAAATACAAAGCTTTTATTTAGTGAGAAAATGGGCGAGACGCGAGTCCTGACCTGTACTCGCATGATAGGCACTTGGATACCATCTTCCATTCTGAAGTTATGATATGAACCGTCAGGGATATACGGGGTCACTCACCGGTACACAGTACTGGAACTTCTACATTTTACTCTGCCGAGTACCGGGTGTTTTTCTTGCGTAGCGGCACGTCCTGGTTCATTATAAATAACCCTTTGTATTGCCTAGCTCCCAGACTTGTGTCACTTACTGCAACCTGGGTAATGAAGCTTTGCTATGAATCGGCATCATGTACAACAGCCTTCTGTTGGAGCCTCTGAACTTCATGGGTTAAGCGCTAAGTGACGCAAGGTGCCGCGTGCACCGAGGAAAACTTCCACGATCCAGTGAATCCTCGCTGAGATCCCTTCGTCCCAACCTACATTTCTAACAAACTCTAAAGTAGCGCACAGATGCAACTAGTAGGCCTAGCTCAGTTTATGAACAAAAATATGATATTGATCACGTTGCATAGTAATGCAATACAAGTTAACCCATTTAGCTTGGCGCAGGTAGCTGATAAAAAAAAAAAAATTGCTTTCATTTTGCCAGACCATCTCATAATAACAAACGCCAGTACAGTCGTGCTTATAAAATGAAACCGGTGTAAGATCACTGACCGTATGACACCGGTAAAACCGGAAACCGGCCCAACCCTACTCTCATGAACAGGACATCCGTAGCCGTCTGTTGTATTGTCTGCTCTGTCTGTGGGAGTAAATAAGGACCTGATTAAAGTGTGAATGTCACATTCCTAACCTTTGCATTTGTTTAACACTCATGCATATAATTTCTATTCACATGGCTTTTTTGCTCCCTGGGAAACTAATGACAATGATATTCCAACTGCCCAGTTAAATCAAATGTAATTTGGCATTCAATGACATGCTTTTTAATGATATAACACAACAATGTAATCAACATTAATATTCAGGAAAGACAATGAGTCTACATTTTAATTGATGGGGGCGGTAAGGGACCTGGATAATGGATAGGGGGGCGCTGGCCCAAAAAAGGTTGAGAACCACTGTTGTACTGTGTTTAAGCGATTGTGTTTAAGCGATTGTGTTTAAGCGACCGTGTTTAAGCGATCGTATTTAAACAAGCGCTTCTTTGCAGCACGGTGGGGAGTCCAGCAGCCTGAGTGGTGATTTTAGTTTAATGAAGTCATTTAACACGGTGGCGTCATTTGACTTGACTTTTGTTTAATGTAGGCGCATTGTGTGTTTGTGTTTGTGTTCGTATTTATGTCAGGTTTCCCAGGAAACTGTTGTTGGGAAATCCCTGTTATTAATTAATAACACACACGCATGCACCAAGACACCCACATGCACGCACACACACAATGCGCACGCACACACACACACACACACACACACTACATTAAATATGTTTAATAAACACATTTTACTTTATTTGTAGTATACAGTAATACAAAAATCCTAATAACAATATGAATAATATTTGTCACAATATTTAGAATAATGTTCATAACAATGTCCCCAATTATAATATAATAAATAATATAATAAATAAATAATAATACAAAATACAATAACAATAAAAACAATAAATAAATAAATACATATTCTAGCATAATTAAAAACAGGGTCTAGACATTATATTGCTTTGTTTTATGCTAATATCTTAACTTGGTGGGAACGAGAATCCAAATAATTTGTGTGTCTCATGAGATCGAAACGTACAAAGACTAGAAGATATTATTTCTCTTTTCTTCTCTCTCTGTTCCCTGGCAACATAAACAAACACATATTTTGGACATTACTGATCATATTTTTCTTGGTGCTCTCTTAACTTCAAAGTGCGTGAGCGGAGCCGAGCGTCTTTTAAAGACTTTGAAGCCATGGAGAGAAATGCCTCATCAGGGCCCAGGGGATTTAATACAAAGAAATAAAAAACAATTACAAAAAAATCTATAGATAATAAAACAATTACCTTATATTGTATCGTATCCCCATTAGTACTTTTTTCACACGTACACACATTCGTACGTATAAACTTGTCACTCGTGATGGTTAATTAATGTGTACTGAAGGTGGTGATGGTGCTGGCAACAGTGCTGGTAATGTTTTATTTTTATAAAAATGTTTTATTTAATTTATTTATTTTGTATTATTAATACTTTGCTGCCATTTTTAACCCTGATTAATGCAACTGACAGCGCTTAAAGCATCATTAAAGTTTGTTAAAGGTGTGGGTTGTGTACCTTGCCATGATGTAACTTTGTTGAGGTATCTTCAATAGTTGCTCCATAGATTAAAACTTGATCATTCAAAGTAGTGCTTCCCCCCCCCATTGACTTACAAAGGGGGAGCGGTTCTCCAGAGATACCAGAGGACATGCAATGGGCCCGGTCCAAACAGGCATGCTTTGAACGGGCACCAGTGTTTATTAAATTACCAACCAGGATTTGTTTTGATTTCTTCTTCTTCTACAGCAACGCATTTGGTCTTTGGAAACGGAAACGGTGTACGTGTTTATTTGCATATAGAGCGGGGAAGCGAGATCCGATCACGAGTGGTCACTGGAGACGCATGCTAATGCCCGGTGTGAACCGACGCACTTCCACGCATGTGGAGACCAATCATTGTAAACGGACGAAAAAACTGTAGAGGGTTTCGTTATTTGATCCATTGGTAGAATCCGCTTCGTTCACGTTCGTTTGTGTGTTAAAAGTGTGACTTTCAGACCTGTTTCTCCGTGCAATGTAAGTCAATGGGGGAGAGAAAAAAACACTACTTTGGATCAAGTTTGAATCTATTTGAGTAATTATTGAAGATATCTCTCCAATATTTGGAGTTACATCACGGCAAGATAACTACACAACCCAGACCTCTAACACACTTTAATGATGCTTTAAGAAGTGTACCTTCAAAGTGTGTTCGGTAATTATGTAACCAAGTTCAAACGAATATAGTATTGTGTTGCTAAGTTGGGGTTGCTGTGCGTTTTAGTTTTGTGTATCAGAAAACAAATGTATTAATTTCCTTTCTTTTTTGTGTTTTGTCTAGATTTGGACAACAGTGACGCCAACGAGAAATTGAAGTTCAGCATCCTGAAGAGGTTACCTGAGGTGGGTGAGAGAGGGAGAACATGCGTCCCGGCTGATCCAATCACAAGTGGACGGCTCTAAGTGCGTCGGTTCACACCTGGCATTAGCATGCGTCTCCAGTGACCACTTGTGATCGGATCTCGCTTCCCCGCTCTATATGCAAATAAACACGTTCTCTTCGGGTGAATGGCACCCGTCCCGCCGTGCAATTCCATCAAAACTTTGCACAATGTTCAAACCACCTTATTTGTACTTGAATTGAAATGAAAAGGAAAAAAACGATCAGTTGATAAAAACGCGATTCTGCAGCAGTGGTCTCCGCCGGTCTCCAGACGGAAAAATACGCACTGTAAATTTCCTTTTTTTTATTTTAGAATTTCTTTTGTTACTACGGTAACCGGAAACGGACGTCAGTCGAGTAGGCGGTCCTTCGACGTGGCCCGGGGACACATTCAGTACACGCCGCTCAAAGGATGCAGCCCAGACCCCTCCGAATGAGGTCTGAGCGATGGGATCTCGATGCGTCCTCGTGCGTTCACACCTGTACCTGCAGCCGCCCGGGTGTGTCCGGATCACCCAGGATCACCCGGGACGCATGTTAAGTGTTGCGTGTGGCGTGTGAACAGGGCCAGGGAGGCAAAGTGCAGGTGTATGACAAAGGAATACGAGGTATAATCACATTGAGAGGTAAAAAGGGCGAGAGCGAGAGACCATGGCGCAATATAGAGAGGGGGAGAGAGAGAGAGATAATGAAGCAATACAGAGAAGAGAGGGAAAGACAATGAGGCCGCAATGCAGAGAGAGAGAGAGAGAGAGAGAGAGATAGCAGACGGACAGAAAGAGAGAGAGACAGACGGACAGAAAGAGAGAGAGACAGACGGACAGAAAGTGCCTGCCAGTACAGTATGACCGGAGGTGAGCTAGACTGCGGCGGCGTGTTGGCGTGATATATATTTATATATATTTGAGTTTCTTCCTTATTAGACCAGAACAACGGATGAGGCGGTTGGTCGCGTGTTGTGATCTCCTCTTTAAGCGCTCCGCTCGGCGCCAGAACCCAATTAGGAGCCCGGGTGAGCTATTCTCAGTACTGCTCCCTCAAGCCTCCCTGGCCAATCACACTCACCACGCGTGCACGTGCGTGCGTGTGTGTGTGTTTGTGTGTGTGTGCGTGTGTGTGTGAAAGTGTTGAAAGATATTCGCTTTACTTGCTCATTACTTTTAAGTATATTTGCATCTGCCTGAATACTAATAACCACCATTATGGGTTAAAACAAGCTATTAGGATCGCAAAAATGTCTTTTTTGTTAGCAATTATGTTTTTTTGCCATATTTGCTTCACTGACTCCTGTCTCTAATTAGAGCCGCGTTGAACCTCCTCCTCAAAGCTCCTCATTTTGAAAACAACTAAACTAACAAATGTAATCGCCTGTCAAGTCAAAGGTTACATTTGTAGTTTAGAGGTCCACATCGCAATAAAATATGATATCCACTAATATTATTATTTCTAAAGGAGTCATTTACAGGCTTGTACAGGCTATTTCAGCCATGGTAAATGTAGGAGGCCTACTGGAGTGTGTGATGGTGCAGTACACTGGTTTACCATCACACTGGTTGGGAGTGGGCTCCTCCATCCTCATCACTAAACCTAGTATTCATTTTATTATTTATTTGTGTGTTGGTCTAATATTGAATTCTCCCCTCTGTCCCACAATAGGTCATCTCTCATTTAAAATACATTTTAGTATTTTAAGAAATGACTACCTCTAATCATATTGGGAGGAATATTAGTATTATTTGAATTTGTTGGAGGCGGAAAACACGGAGCGGGTTTCTAGACGTTACATTTAGTTCAGTTCAGTCAGAAAACAAGTGGAACGGGATTCAGATGAGCTCTAAAACACGGCTGAACAGACTCGTGGAACGAGATCAGGTTAGCGCGCTAATTAGCAACGTAACCGGAGCGCGACAGGGAGTTTACTTTTACAACAGTGATGTCTGACAATGCCGCCTTGAAGGTGTTAGATCAAGGAAACTCGATTTGTTTGTAAGGTTTCTATAAACCGGGTTCCCCAAATACACAGATAAGACGACGAGACGGAGATGTGAATTTCCCCCAAACAAAGTATTTATTTAGTCACAGATAAACACGACTGACATTGTGGGCGAAGGCAATATTTATCCATTTATTACGTTTCTAATTAGAAGTCACAGATACATTTCAATATCTCTAAAACAGGTTTCACAGTAACCACAATATATCACTACACACAGTCAACTGGCCAGAGGGCGACAACTGGTTACAGGGGGGAGCTACATGAGGGAATAGGCTCCTCACCTTTACACACCCGGGCCTAGAAACACACACACACACACACACACACACACAGAGCAAGAGAAGAAGAGGTGCACGCATTCACACCAGTACCAAACCTTTTGGGCCGTGGAGGACAGCGAGCCCTATAGTGAACCCCCTGCAGCGGGCCGGACTCGGGGGCAGACAAACAAGACAAAACATGTTTTAAAATTCACAGTAAAAGAAATAGCTCAAAACCAGCATAGGCCAAACAAAATGGAAAAAGGAAATCAACAAAGTCGACCTGAACAAAGCAGCCGTGGTGAGATCTAGGGAAAGGGGTCTGAATAGATTAACACTATAGGTATGGGCTACATCTCAACCAGCGGTTCGTATGTTGTC
>OMKN01017386.1:0-10169 GCA_900302345.1 Melanonus zugmayeri
AGTCGGGGGCTAGGTTATTCCACTGTCTGCAGCAGCGATGAGCGTTCTACACATGGGCCTCTACTCCTTCATCTCCAGATCGCAAGAGGGGCCTTTCTGTCACATAAGATGGTAATATTCGTCTCACAAAATAAGAATAAAAAGAATAAAAAGAAATAACAAAAAAAGAAAAACGTATAGATGCCTGTGGCAGCGTGCTTATTCTCTGGCTCTATTGCCTGGGCACATGGCTTTAAGATATAATGGGGAGGGATTGTGAATCCCAGGCTTGCCAGCGAGATCGCCACATGGCCTGCATGAGGGCAGTCAAATGGAATCCATCAGTCTTCTCTGAGCTGTTTCCACAGGGCAGGTCCTAGCCAGAGCATCCAATTTTGAAACGCAGCCAGGCTGTGCAAAGGAGAGAGAAAGTACAGTTTTAATACACATAATCAAATTACCCGTGCAGCAGTTTGTCGTTATCAAGGTATGGCGTCAGCACTTTTGTGCCAGTTGTAGGTCAGACTTAACAAAGATACCTTTGGTTATACATTAACCTTGTCACTCACTGTGCACAGAATGTGTGTCAATTTCACGTATGTTTATATCCTAGAAACCATGATTACATATTTTATATTTGCAATAAACCACACAAGAAAGCAATTAGCCATAACATTTCACAGTAAAATATTATATTGTTATTCATCATCGCTTAAAAACCTGGCCTCTCACAATAGTTTTTTTTCTGTCATTTATAAGACACATTAAAAAAAAAATGCCAAAATGTAAACAAATGTAAATTAAATGATTTTGAACCAAATATTTTCATCGGATTAAAAGGCAGGTAGGGATAAACAGTGTGCCAATCACTGGTCACATGTCTTGCAATGGCAACATAGGCCTAGGACAGAAGGTCAGGAACTCCTGAATCCAGACCATTTTATATTTATATCACAAGGACGTGACTCATAAAGTTGTGCAATGATATGATAAAATGTGTGTGTGTGTGTCCATGTGTTTGTTTGTTTGTGATTGCATGTTTCTAAAGGACACCTGACAAGTCAATACCGGGAATTTAGCAAAGACTTCCGGTGAGTTTAGGATGAGCCAATACTGGGAACATTTGCACAAACAATGGAGCTTCCCTTCCTTGACAGTTTCTACAAACAGACAAAGTTTCAGCCAAAACCAGCTGGACCACATGCCTCACGCGCCACCCTTACATTCCAAAGACGTTGTTTTGGGGGTTCTTGGACATGCAGCCAGGCAAACTTAGTACTGTGACATTTGGAAACATCAAGTGTTTGTATAATTATTTCTATCTTTGAGTGTACAACGGTATTATACTTTGCAACTAGACGTCATAGCAACCACATTCCAAGGCGATCGGTTAAGCTTATCGTTGCTTAAGAGCCGCTGTCTTTCGGATTAGCGCCAGTGCTGGACAAGTGGAATAATACAGACTATTTTTTTCCCCACCCATCATTAGGAATGACAACAACACTCACACATAGCCGTTATTAGCTATAATAGATAAGAGTATCGATCGTGTTGTATCATGACGTTATTCAACAATCCCATTTTCTCATGTTTAATACATGATAATTAACTATTTAAATAATTGTCTATAATAACTGTCATTCACCAACACTAAATAAGCCATTGGATTATGCATTGTTATGGGTAAACATAAACAAAGTGATCCAAATTACAGTCAAGCATAATATCAACATCTTAATTTGATGGTACCACATTTTGTCCACCTTCTGTCAAAACGGAAGTAGTTCTCATCAACAGACATAAACAGGGGAAGATATCCATTGTTTAGGGTTTAGCTGATGCTGACAACCGATAAACACAGCTCTCCCATCCTAATTATAGACATTCGTATATTTCATTTTCTCTATTCTCCACCGAATGATGGAAAATGACAAAAATCAGACGCCGATGTTTAAAACAATTTTAGTTGGTTTCAATTTTTCACAAAGGGTGAAAATAATGAATGGCAGCTCATGACGGTAAGAAGTTTCAGTGAAGCAAATCCTCCTTCAGCTTGATGTGAATCAATCTTTGACAGGCCACACTTGCTACCTCCAGGGTGCATTCGGTATGTGTAACTAGGTCAGTGGAATGATTGCTAAAATGTGACACTTTTTGTGGCACGTCATGTAGCTCCCGAGAAATATGGCAATAAACCTGTGGTCTCGTCACGGCTCTGCCTACATTTACACAGAAAATTACACTAGGACCAAAATAATGTGCAATAATGGAGCCATGTCTTGTGTTGCTGCGACTGTTTTGAAATTAAATTCAGAACTTGGCAGCAAGCAATGAGTCCTACTAGCTTGTTGCTAGCGGAAATGCAAGCATGGTTCTAATCCCATATATGGGCATGTATGAGGTCAATGAGGCTAGGTAACGCAGGGGGGCCAGGATAGTTTGGCTAGGGTCCCAGCTAAAAAGCAGGTAGTAATGTATCTCAATCCACTGAAAGTCACAATGGATTAAAGTGTCCTTATCGTCCTTGTCATCATAAGCAATGATAAACAATGCTCCACAATCAGTTAAATTCCATATTACCTTTATTGCCATGGTCTTATGTAAACCAGGTATTGTGATCATTTTTAATTCTGGAGAGAACATTATATATCTTCAGGCTGCACTATTCACCATCAAAACCACAGAAGAATAAATAATAATCTAATAATAGGAGAAAAAAGGGAAATATGGTTTCTAAAATAAAATTACTGAATAGACAATACAAGCCAAAACATCTTTAGCAAGTAGTTCTGGGCTGTGTTTACTAAGGAGCGGGATTGATTCCACTCTAGTCCCCACCTCTTCTCATGTGGAAAGCGCTATGGCTAGAAGCTTAGATTAATCAGCCCAACAGCCTCTCAGCAGCTTTGACGGGTCTGGATAGTTTAACAGACATGGCCATCTCCCGTGCGAAGCCACAGGGAGCCTCCGATGCTATAATTTATCTATCAGTGACCTGGTGATGGACAGCCTCATTAAGAAGCATTTAATATCTCCCTTTGATATGGGCACGCCCCCCCCCCCCCCCTCTCTCTCTCTCTCTCTGACGGATCAATCTGTCAGACCGTAACAGTACCGACTGGATATGCGTGCGATGAATACATATGAGCGCATTACGTGCCGCGGCGCAAAAAGGACGTTATGAAGTGAAATTAGAAATTTTCATTTGATCACAAACGACCAATGACAAGTCTCTTGAATCAAATCATTCGGATGATTTCATATAGATTTAATGGAGACAGATTGTCTGTATATTGCATGCGCGGCATGACAGTTCATTCTCAAACTAAAAATAATAGCCTGAAAATAATAACTAAACTCAGGAGAGACGAGGTAAACGATTGTCACGTGACGCCAAGTGAATTGTTTTCACAGCTTGTCAGTGATTTTTGATTAAATAGGGCTTCATAAAAATATGACTTAAAAGTGTTATATTCATAGAAAAAATATCTACATTTGTGGCATGGCACATATGTGGTTTCTGGAGGCTAAATAGGTAAACTGCTAAACAAAAAAGGAGTTTGCTAGTTTTGTCAATAGTCAAATCAATATTCCCACTATAATCAGAAAGATTTCCATGGTAATGTACCATATGGACACAGTACCCTATACTGTACGACATAAGGTTTGAGCATTACAGATTTTAACCGCCAAAAAGAAGCCTAAAACTAAATTTCCCATACAGATCATTATGCTCTTATCAAAGGCAGCACTGATAACAGATCCTTTTGTTTTAGAAAAACAGATGTTGTGCTTCCTTATCACCCTCCCATAGGGCTTTCAAAGCCTTTAAAAAACAAAAAAAAAGACCACTAGCTCCCCTGAGACCCTTATCACATCCAAATGCGGTCATGTTGTTGGTGGCTTAAGGACAATGTCATTAACAATACCAATTAGAAGTTAATATTGCACCATAATAATAAAGAAAACATATACCCTGTGGCTTCAATGTTGTGATGCGAGATCTAATCTCCTATAGCAAACCACCAAACTTGCCCATTGGGAAGACAGTGCTTACAGTATAGCTTCAGCAGAAGTGCTTTTAATGCAGATCAATATATCATCCCGTAGAGAGCTCCCACACCTGCATGGCAGCCAAGAGTGCCACTTCCCCTTGATACCACTCAACTCCATCCCACTGTTGAGAGACCCTTTCCTCACCACATTCAACAACAACAACAACAGATAATAGTGACATGCCTAGTTATCTTTAGACCCAATAGAAAGTACAATATTCATTCTCTTGGAGTATACAAGCTGTTAACATGAATGGATGCAAAGTCTTTCATAAAGGGGTGGAAGGAAAAAAGTGAGCCATACAGCGACCTGTTAAAAAGACACTAATTTAATTACCACCTCCCTTGCATGCAGAGCGGCGATCTTTTATTTTTAAATAGAACCGATACAAACTCCCAACTGCTGATCGACCCGGGTGAAAGGAGGAGATAATGAAGATGCCGTTTTGTTTGGCTAAAAATAGAAACACAAAAGCTTTGAAGCCGCGGTTGGTGTAGGGGATGGTGGTCACACACACACTTCAAAATAAAACAGTTTAGGACCTGGGTCGTTTACAAATGTTTACGGTCCATTACCTTGGGTTGGTATTTAAGTTGATTATTATACTACCAAGTTAGAAAACCGGAGAGAGAGGGTGGGTGGGGGCAGGCACTTCAAGGTTCAATGGGGTAGAAAAGAACCCCGCCTCCCATCAACAAATCTAAACACTTTGGCATTGTGTAATTGTTGAGATGATAAATCATAGCTTCAGAGGTTGCCAGAGACACTCCATATCAGTGTGTTTTGGTTGCCCATGGATGTTTTCCGATGACACACATATGATATAGGAATAACAACAAGGGGAGACTATCAACAAACAACCATGTCTTTGTTTTGCCTAGTGTTAAAAAGACTCACAAACCTAAAGGAAAAACATTCACTAGTGCCTACTAGGGGGGAAATGAGAGGCGACCTTGTGGAGAAACCCTAAAACAACAGTAAAACTTGTTACATTCCCAACAGACCTACAGACATGGCTTCAGGCCTCTGGGGGAAAAAAACAATGCAGCAACGGCCGTTTCCTGAGTGGGCTTCCTGCTCCAAGGGCTGTGTGTGTGTGTGTCCACAGTTTCACAGCACACGCCGGACACACACCACTTTCCACACACACACTTTTGAAACTTACCAGGTCACCCACTCTGCGCTGAGTCACCGCCCCGCTTCCGCGCACGACTTAGCTAATGTGAGGGAGAAGGAGAGTGAGAGCGCACATGTTCTTGGACCGGCAAACGAAAACGAATTCAACTGAAACATAACAAACCCCTCGTTGGCTCTTCAAACTGTTTTCTAGATGTCTCCGGACTCCCCTTGCCAGTAAATGCCACTGTGACACTGCTGTGCTGCTTCCCCATCCCAAGTATTCATTGAATTAAAAAAAGCAGTTGAAGTCATGCAAAAAAAGTTATAGAATAAAGGCAATAATTACAACATTGAGTCATTCTGACTCAAGACTGTGTAATGGCAGATCATTCTGAATAATTACTTCTCATTGAACACACACTTTTTTCCTATTTGTTCAGTGAATTCTATCCCGATATAATATCTTGATAACGATATATATCACAATATAGCATGTGTTCTGGTAATTAATAAATAATAGTCTATAGTCTATAACCAAATGGCAAAGCCTATTTTTGTATACTCCTGTATATACACAATGAGATTTAATAATATAATCATCAAAGACTAAGGATATAAAGACTAAGAGAACAGCTAGTTGGTAAGTTACATCACTTTACTGTAATGCAACAGGAAAAGACAACAACTTATGCCATATCATGATATCACGATATCCAAAATCTAAGCCGATATCTAGTCTCATATCATATATTGATATAATATGGATATATTGCCCAGCCCAGACTTTCTCTTGCCAACGTGGAAAGTTACCACTCAAAACAAGTTTTACTGCATTCCTCCATATATAACAAACATTCTGAAATAACATCCCACACCACAGCCATTTTAAGGGACGAGCATGTCACAGTGTAGGCCTACATACTGCTTTTCAAACTGGGGCTCATGTCGCCATTCCATCACCAAAGTGCTGATTTGTGACAAGTGTGTCAAATGGGCTATTATTGAATGCAGCCGACTACTCCACGCATTCTCGGCACCGGTTTTAAATGTACCATATAATAAACCCGTCAGCAAGGTATTGGGTTAGAGAGGTTTATGGACATGGTTAGAAATGGCCACATTTAGTTACAACAGAAAAGTGTGTGTGTGTGTGTGTGTGTGTGCGTGTGTGTGTGTGTGTGCGTGTTTATTAGGTTTAAAGATGTTTAGGTTTTAAAAAAGGGGCAGTTTAGCCTATGGTGGTTTTGTGTTGGTCAGGATGGATCTCCTGACTAATGGCAGGATAAATTAAAATAGCTAAATACAAAAGTAAATTATAACACCACAACAGAGCAACAACCAGAAGTTGTGACAAGAAATCAGTTAGCACCTTAAACCATAGATACAACTTTTTCAACACCAGAAAACTGCAAAGCATTTTCCATAGATGTGTTGATGTAATTTTGCATTCATCAGCCACACAATGCACCTCACAGCACATCTCTAGCTAGCACACCTTTCATAAGTCAACACAACACAGGAGAGTGACACACACAGTAACACAGCAAGAGAGCAGCAGTCCCAACGCAGTGAACTGCAAACGAATGACTTTATTTAAATCATTACGCTTAGGTTGGATGTCTGTGAAATGACAACAACAACAACAACAAGGTGTAGACGCTACTACCGTGGTGGCCACCTGAGCTTCCGGGCTCACCTGGAAACTCAGGTGAGCTCGTTTCCGGCCACGAGCGCCACAGACAGTTTGTGAAAAGTTCCAAAATAATAGTTCAAAAAACTATTTAAACGGGAATGCTCAGAGGACACACTCACCCCCGTGTACTTCGTGTGTTTTGTATCAGATCCCCGCCGCTGTAGACGTACTTTGTAGCGGTAGTTCAGCGTGAGTTTCGGTGCAGGGTTCCACTACAAGCGCGTATAGTTTGACGTAAAAAAAAACAACGACGGAAAAAAAAGTGTCAAGTTTCGTGTATGTGACAACTTCAAAATAAGTGTCTCCCCCTCCGCGTTTCCTCAACATAAAGTCCAGCTCGGTACTACAACAACAACAACAACAGCAGTAGTAGTAGTCCGTTTCCCCACTTGCTCTATTCGGTGACCGAGGAGTACGTCGCGCGCCGGTCCGCGGCGGTGGAGCAGTGAGCTGCGGTCGGGACTCCGGCACCTGAAGACTGGATTAGTGATGTCGAGCCGCGAGGTCAAACTCCGCCCCCTCTGCTGCAGTCCCGACCTGCTGCTGCTGCACCCCCACGTATACTTGACCATTATTTTTTAAATAATTTTATTTTTCAATGGCTTTTAGTGGGGTACGATTTTTTTTTGCAATGCTTGAGCAAAAAAACATTGTGATTTTAATTTTAATTTTAATAGTTTTTATGGCAAATGATGCATGAAACAAATGCATACAACTCCTGTCTATAATCTCTATGGAGATTCACTATGGTATAATGAATCTCACGCAAAATACATGCAAAGACGATTCTCGATGGTGATAAAGAGCAGAAGAGAAGCATGTGATGTAAGAGAGACACCATCTGTCTGATCCCGTTACATAAAGAAGAGAGGCTTTAATTAAAGCGGAATGATATTCTACTTATGTTCCGTTCGTAATTAGGTTTTTATAGGGTATCTTGTTATAGTGCCTTATTGTAATGATATTTTCAATTTAATGTTGTATGTAATAAATTGTTATTTCCAATTGATTGTGGAATTAGCGTGAGTTTTAATTTACTCCACAAAACTCTTTTTTTTTGTAGCTGGATGTTTTTCGATGATTTTAGTGTTTAGTGAAAATCCACCTAGCCAGCCCATCCTTTCACCTGACTCTTCACAGGCCTACTTCCAAATGTAGACATCTCTCAACACATGTCTGAAGTTGGTAAGAGTGACCAGAAACAGCCAGCAGTCTCACTTCATTGTGTATCTTATTATTCATAACATGGTCTAGATAAAGCATGAAAATCATTCCTAATTTTGCTTGCTAATAACTATCCCCAATACAAATGTCCTTTGGTTATTTAATGGTATGCAACTGTGTGTCACAAATTTAAGGTAGCAATAGCCTACTAATTGTGTTTCAAAGAAATGTGTGTGAGCATAGGCATTAGTGTGTGAGGAAATCAGACACCATGGTGGACAAGTGTGCAGTAAGTCAGTGTATCAGAGTGGTTCAGCCCTTTTCCCCTGGAAGTACTTGGAAAGGTCTATTGACAAGACAATCACTTTTCCCACCGCACACATTTCCTCAGGAACCATAAAATGTTTCCTTTTGGAATATGGAACAAGTTGACTATCTGTCATTTTAAGTTATTTGGCATCCCATGCATTGAAACTAACGTCTCTTACCATTTTATAACAGCTGTTCTTACACTGGGCTGATGCGTTGTATTTCACAGCCTTTTATGATAACCTATAGTGCACATTTAGATATCGATGCTTCCATGTTAGATGACACTGCTATATGACTTCTCTACATTTGTAACTAAATATTTTTTAAATCTCAACCAGCTCGTGCCCTAACCTAGCCTATATAATACTCCTATAGCAATCCAGGTTTGATTCCAATCTGCGGCCCTATGCAACATGTCATTCCTTCTCTCTTTCTCTCTTTCTACCCACTGTCCTGTCTATCTTCACTAAAATGCACAAAACACACTTTCCAGCCTCCACACTTTAAAGCACATGCCGGTCAGAAGGCCAAATCAGTTTTTAAACCATCGCAGGGTTTTACAAATGTAAGCCCTTTTCTTACTGATGTGACCTTGCTCTGTATCTGTTGAATCTGCAAGCTTGTGCCATGTCAGCCTCGCTGCACAAACCAGATGTCCAAGAATGTTTGTAGCCATGCAGTCGGGGTGTTTACAGTTTACTAGAGTGTCACTGATGTGTCCTGCTAGTGACCTCCGCAGAAACAAAAAAAAACATGGCTCCATTGTTCTTTTCTTGTCGCTAGCGGTGTCTCATTCGCCCTAATGCCCAGATGTCTGCATGTCCTTTAAGCGTGGCAAATTTAGCCACTGTGCAAATGAAGCAGTAAATATTAGCTTTGCATTTCAGCTAGGTTGAAGACATTTGCAATGTTAATTACATTGTTGGACAGACCAGACCCCCCCCCCCCTCTCTTGAAGGAAAGTATAACAAAAATAATCATATCAAACAGACAGTTTTGTTCGTGATGACAACTCCAACATACAAGCACACGTTTTTAACGTGAGATGAATTACAGAGAGTTTGCCAGCTTTGCAAGAAAATAAACATACACTGTAAATTACACCACAAATATCCCACCGAGAGCTGACCTCTGACCTTGAGAAAAAGCTCCAATAAACAGACAGATATTTGCTAGAAACACACAGTACAAATGGTGTTCTCTATCTGCTTACACTATAAATGTTGCTGTGTCATTTTTTTTGTTACAAAAAACAGTTGAAGGACATTGTGATTTATTGGTAGGACAGATTTGTAACTACAAAATGGAAACATTATCTTGACAAACAAAGTCACTTGTTGAAACACAAGTTACTTTTTAGAGGGTGCACACATGCACACACATGCACACACATATATTATGGAATAATCACATTTCACATGGAAGTGATTGAAGTAATATCATATAGGAAAAAACAAAACTAACATTTAGTATACTGTGTCCGAGTCCCATGCATACCGTTGAAATGTTTTGTTGCTCTTGTTATTTTTGCACTCCTGGGGTCGGGTATCTGCAAAACTGGAGTGAAACAACAGCTCATGTGATGAAAAGATATGTGTATTCTGAATGGCTCCTCACAAGGAGCTACATAATAAATAAAACTCAACTACAAAACCTGATTGTCCTGTTTTACGTAAGACATTCAGACACGCTGGAGCGCCACAATGTGTGTGTGTGTGTTGTGCATTGTTTCCTGTGGGGGGACCCACAGGAAACAATGCTATCGAAGTGACATGTAATGTATTTAACCTTGGATTAAAAGGCCTGTAATGTCAAGGTACCTGAGTGAAACTACTCCTCTGGTTTC
>OMKN01017390.1:0-11047 GCA_900302345.1 Melanonus zugmayeri
TTAGGAGGAACGGCAGCAAAACATTCTGCTGGTGTTTCATGGCTGACACACTGGGTTATACACACACACACACACATCTCCTCCATCCACAGTTACTGGGAGTTGTCCTACTTGAGGAAGACTCCCTTCTGGTGTTGGCGTATCTCCCGGTGCGTGGCCCAGGGCTGCAGGGTCATGCGGCGGGGGTGCAGACCCTCAGAGCGGAACAGCTCCCCGATGTCACCCGGCATCATGATGTTCACGCTGCTGTGGGTGCCAAGGTGCTCCCTGCAACAACACGCTAGATTCACCATAACAAATAATCTGTGAATATTAACCAGTGACATGCAATGTGATACTACTGTTAGTACTGTTGGAGACACAGTGAGACGCTATGTGATAGTACTGTTGGAGACACACTGATATGCTATGTCAGTCAACCTCAAAGTCCGGACTCCGGTCCGGACCCAGACCAAACCACAACTGTCTCCGGACTCTGACAAATTATACTTTTCATATATATTATTTTTATTATCTGCCAGACATCGCCACAACGCAACGAGTCAAAATTCTGCTTTCTCCACTGCAAGCAGCGGCCCGAATGTTCGACTGCTCCACTGTCTGCTCTGCTTTGGTTTGGTCCAATCACATTCAGCGTCCCATCATCTCCATGACAACGATGGATTGACACGATGTTGGGCTCATTTTTTATTGTATTTTTTTATTTTATTTTGTATTTATTTTTTACTTTCTTTATAATACACATGTTCATATACAAAGGTACAGACTCATACGATGGCTAGATTTCGTCAGCAGCTAGTAGCCTACGTGAATCAATCTACAATAGCATGTTCAAAGGTGGGCATTAAAAGAAAAGTCGACAGTGAAAATCGGCAAGTCAAAGAGGAATGGACGGAAAAATATGTCTTCATCCTTCCTCCAACGAGCACCAAACCGATGTGCCAATATGCCAAGAAACAGTAGCTCTTGGGAAGAGTGGCAATTTGAAACGTCATTATGAAACAAAACACAGGAAAACTGAAAGAGGCTGACTGTGACGCTCCCACATTCTAGACAAAGATGGTTACTGCAGCTCATTTCCCTCTCCTGCATAAGATGGCACTTCACATTCTCACAATGTTTGGCTCAACCTACAGCTGTGAGTCTGCATTTTCAACAATGAACATAGTGAAGAACAAGCACCGAACAAGCAGCCGACTCACCAATGAACACTTGCATCAGTGCCTGGCCATCACACCTTTTGTGCCAAACTGCTCTCATTAAGCAACAGTGTTTGACACAATGTACAATAGTTAGTTAGACTTATTTGGACTTTGATTCTTGGGATGGTTTGATTAACCTTTGGTGGGTGGGTGTGTGAGCCGCTTGGGGGGTATGTATATATATATATATATATATATATATATATATATATTATAATTGTTTAAAAGCTTGACTGGCCTTAATAAACTGACTTATTGCACATTTGAGTATCCCTGCGCTATGTGATAGTACGGTTGGGGACACAGTGATACGCTATGTGATAGTACTGTTGGAGACAGTGATATGCTATGTGATAGTACTAGTAGTTTGGATGGACTGGGACTAAATGCAGATTTTCTTTCAACATGAATTAATCAATTCAATTCAAATTGCTGCCAAATGGGTCAGGTATAGTCCTCTGTTTATATCTGCGTACAGTTGAGTATATAATGTTGAGTTTATATCAGCCTATTTACAGTATATCAATCTATAGTTTATATATGTAAATAGTTGAGCATATAGTGTATATCTGCATCTAGTTGACTGAAGTATATATAGATCAAGATTATACAATAGTCTATATCAAGGAGTCTAAAATCTATATCTGCCGATAGTTTTGTTGATAGTTTTTAGTCTATATCCACTATAGTTTAGTCTATAGTCCATAAGCCTCTCTCGGACCCAGTTCTAGAAGCCCCACATCCCCATGCTGTGTACCTGTAAATGGGTCCCATGTCCCCATGCTGTGTACCTGTAGATGGGTCCCATGTCCCCATGCTGTCTACATGTAAATGGATCCCTGTAGATGTACCTGTAGATGGGTCCCAGGGTGTTGAAGGTCCGCTCCATGTGTTTATGGAGCAGCTGGAAGCGGCCCTCCCTCCAGAACTTCAGCAGGTTCAGCCAGCCACTCCTCCCAGTGTGAGGGATTTCCTTGAAGGCTCGCACCCCTGCACCCCTCTTCTTCCCTCCCGTCTGCTCCTTGGTCTGGGTCTGGTTCTTCCTGCCCTCCGCCCGTCCTCTCCCCCCAACCCCCACCATCGTCGTCCTCCCAGCCATGGCTGCAGCCGCTGGGGTACAGAGAGCTCTCCGGGGGGCCGCACTCCCCAGACGCCCGCTGGATGCACACCTCCCTGGCAACCCACTGCACGCAGCCAGGTGGACGGACATGTTCAGCATGGTTCCACCCAACAGGTGCTCTTATTCCAGCTCTAAGCACAAAGCCATTGCCTCCTCCTCTTCCTCCTCCTCCTTGCTCTGGATCTCTCCCCTAACCCCCAGCTGTCCTCCATGGCTGCTGAAGTCCTGATAGACCCGGCTGATTTATGGATCTGGTGGGGAAGGTTCAAGGGAAGCAACAACATGGCCCAAAAAAAGCAGAATCTGTGATAAACACACACATGCACATGCACATACGCAAACACACACACACACCCACATGGACATGCACACAAACAAGTACACATACATGCATGGAGATACACACACACATCCACACCCACACACAGAAGCACGCATGGACGCAAGTATAAATTAACAGCAATATGTTGATCCCAGCAAGCCAAACCTGTCTTTATTATTAATGGGTCACATCTTAAGAAGAAGAGATCTGCATGACGATGTCTTTGTTACAATCTTTAGTCAACCTCACAGGGTGCTTGGAATTGATGAAAGTACAAAAACTCCTTCAGTAATCAAAATAAATACATACATACATAAAATGTCTGTACATACATTAGTATGTGACAATGCATTAAACACATCTTAAAACAATCACAAACCAACATATACAAATAAACGTTATAATACAATATAATATCATCTACATGGCATTTACTACACATATTTACAGTTATTTGACTGAAAACAAATTAAGTGAGAAGTATTCATTACAAGTACGCCTATGATGCAAACATGATGTAAAGTATCAACCCATAGGTGAGCTGCTCATGTGTGTGACTTTACTGTCTTTGTCTGTATTATTATTGCATTGGTCCCATGTACGACCAGCATGGTTATAGAGCACTTCTTGATCACATGACTCGACATGTGTCCCCATTGGCTGTTTGAGGGGCGGGAGTCTTGATGCATCCAGCCCCTGTGACCTCCCCCATGTTGAAGCTGAGGCCTTGGAACGCCTTCAATAAGTTGAAGCCATCGTCCTTGCTCTTGCTGTCAAAATGAACTATTTTCACCAGTTCGTGGGGGAGAGATATTTCCCCCCCAAATGGCCTCAAATGGTCCGTGTCCTTGGAGTTCTAATTGTGAATGAGAGACGGAAAGGGAAGAAAAAGAGATGTACAACACACACATATTGTACATATTGGGTTTCTGAATTGTGTGCTTTTATTATTTTTGTTATGTACAGTATATTTTTATTTATGGAAAGGACAGTGAAGACAAGTGGGTTGAAAGGGAGAGGGAATTACATAGCATAGGATTGCAGGTTGGAATCGAAGCTGGGTCACTATTAAATAATAATGTATTAAATACATGATCATATACATAAATCTAATAATAATAATAACTTTCCTAACGTTATCGGAGAAAGAACAATGCCACTACAATAGACCTTGGTCAGTTGGTACTTCCTCCTGAAGTGAGTCCTCATGCCCGCCCTCTCTGCATTCTTCTGAGCATGCAGAGCTTCTCGTAGTTTCCTGCGGACACACAGGACACACGCAGTCAGCACATGCACATCCACACATCAGACAGTCAGCACACCAACACCTACAATAATGAGCAGATTGGCACATGATAGACAGCAATTCTAATGAATCAAACTCACCCCGCGTGCTCCCCGGGGTGAGCTGCTGCACTCCTCTCCCTCCTCCTCCTCCTCCTCCTCTACTCATCCTCTGCCTGCATTTGGCCAGCACCTCTTTCTCCTTCACGCCTAACACACAGCTGGTCAGCTTCCTGATGGGCACCCTCAGGGACCTCCTCACTACAGAGTCCATGATGCACTGAGGCATCCGTCCGAATGTATGTGTGTGTGTGTGTGTGTGTGTTTGTGTGTGACAGGGGGGGGAGGGATCCACCCCCCTATTCAGTTTGGAGAAGCTGGATAAGCAGATAGCAATAATCTCTTACATTCATGTTGTCATCGTCCAGTGAGCCTAGGGACAGAGGCATTTGGCAACAGTCATTAAAAGGTTGAGATGTGGCCAAGGACAAGGATATTATGCAGTCAGACAAGGCCTACACACACACATTCACATTCAGACTGGGCTAAACACACTTCTGGGCGGAAAGGTCGCACCTATGAGATAAAGTGTGTTGTGTTGTTGTGTGGTCGTGATTTATAAACGCAAAGACACGGGAGGAGTGGACCAACTGGTGAGACGAGATAAGAAAGGAATAAAGATAGGAAAGGAGAAAGAACGGAAGGAAGGAAAAAATTTAAAATTATGAAAGACAACAGAAAGAAAAGTAGGGGGTAAAGGAAAGGGGGGGAGCGAGAGAGAGGAAAGTGGAATGGGCAGAGGGTGTGGGTGTGTGGGTGTGTGCATGTGGTGTTGTGTAGGTGAAGGTGACATCCAGACAGACATGACAAGCTATTTGTTCAAGCCATTCATCACTGCTTTTTCTCACACACACACACACACACACCTCTTTTCTTACCTAGATGCTGAGCGTAGGCCCAAGGCAACTCCTACAGGATGCAGCCAGATAGTCTCACAGCCAAGATGTAGAAACTAGATATAGAAACTAGATGTAGAAACCCTCTGAAGTAGAATGTCTTCAGGGAGGACTGCCAGCACTGTTCTGTTCTCCCCTCTCTGCTTCTCCATGTTCCATGTTTCATCTTCACACTGTACACTATACACTCCCCCTCCCTTCCCTCCCCCCCTTGCAAATACAGGTTAGCTCTTACAGCTTAAAGAGCAGGAATTGTGTTAGCGCTGATGGGGCACATGTTGTGTGACATTGACATGACCATTGTTGTCAAGGGTGAAGTGTTGTGTATAACTGGGACTCATAATTCAGTCGGAATTGAAATATATATATAGCTTATATACTGTACGTTTGTATATATGTTTCTGACATTTTAAATTTATGCGAGTTTGAAGAAAACTAAAATTCTTCCTCCTGCTTGTCCAAATGGCAAATGTATTCGTCACACACACTGAGCGATTTTGTTGTGTTTCGCCCTGTAGACAGCAGGGTGTGAAGCTAGACAGATGGGTGGACACGGACACTTGTGGTTGCCAGTTCAAACACAGAGCTGAGAAACAGGGCACAGACAAAGAGACTGTACTCGTCACTGCATCATTTGCGTCACTGCATCATCAATGCGTTCATGGGATCACCACCCGAAACAGAGGCTGTGTCCAAAATTGTTCCCTACTCACTATATAGTGTGTTTGCCATTTTGTTCTAGTGTCCGAATTCTCAACGGTTAATTTAATTCACTAGACAGTGCACTATAAAATACCCACAGCAATTTCTAGGGAACAGATCATGTACCCTACAATTTCTCCCGTATACCACAATGCATTGCGTGATTGTGTTTAGCGAAGGAGAAGAAGATGAGCCATGAAAAAGATGGCAGAACCACCTCTAATCTAATCTAATCTTTTTGATGCAATGATGTTCAGAAAATGTTCAGTGTAGTGTCTGAATTCCCGTTCCATCATTCCCTATATAGTGCACTATATCATATACACTACATAGGGAATAGTGAGTGAGTGAACGATTTTGGACACAGCCTATGGTACGGCGTGCCTGACGCATGGTCCTCTTGAAATATTCTCAACGGCTGTTTTCAAAACCGCATACTAACATACTGCATATACTACATAGAATGTACTGCATACTGCATACTAAATTAAGATTCAGTATGCAGTCTGTTCACACTGAAGTATGCAGCCAAGTATCCCAGAATGCATTTCATTGTTTTCGGATGTGAGGAGCCGCTGGCCGGGTGAGAGCAGCGGTCATCTCAGCTGCTAGCAGCCCGACTCTTGAGCTGATCGGCCGGTCAACGTCCTTCGTGATCCCGGGGAGAACGGGCGGCTGTTCCAGCACTTTGCATTGTGGGACACAGTACATGAGACGTTTGGTCGGTTGCATACTGGAGATTTTTTCCGAATCAGTACGATATCTGGGTATTTTTGGCATACTACAGATTCTGTTCACACTAGCATACTGCATACTATATTTTGGCCAAATCAGTACGTGCTACTAGTATAGTATGTGGTTTGGAAAACAGCCAACTTTTCAGCGCAAGGCGCAGTCGCACCACTCATCAATGTCACACTTGGCCCAGGCAGCCAATCAAATCAAGCAGCCTCTGTCACTTCCTTCCTGTTTTGATGTGGCAAGCAAACGAATAGCAATGGCAAAAGATGACGAGAAGTTAATATTGGCGGTATATAATTATGATGAACTATATAATTCAAGCTCACGGAAGAGATTGTATTCCCCATAGTGCACATTTTTTTGGGAATATCGTAAACCCAAACTCTCCGCTTTGTATTTTGTTGTTTTTCCTCCTCATCTAATAATAAAGCAACGGCAAGGGCTCGACGTTTCCTCGAATCCATCTTTTTTCCGTTAATCGCTGATCACCCGGTAGCGCACAGCCCTGCTCCACAGGCGCACCACGCTGTTTTTGCCGATGCGCTTTGCCAAGGCGTTTTTCGTGCGGCCGCGCCTGTAGCGACGCGTCTCGGTGTGACCGGCCCCATGAGCGGTCGGAGCGGTTGTAAACAAAATATCCCCTTGATGTCCACCATTATTCTTTGTTTGTGCTTACACCGTGTCCTAACTGAATGCGAGAGTCCGACTATCACGACGCATCGTGTCACATCGGACGCTCTCTGTCCGGACTGAATCCGGCTACTCTCACCCGGCCAGCGGCTCCTCACGTGTCCGAAAAAGTCGGACACGTGAGGATTTCCAAACAGGCGTTATTTGGATAAACTGACCACATATTCTGAATCTACATGGTTACTTTCTCGCCTGAAAAAATGTAATAAAGTGACATTAACACAGTGAAAATTACAACAGTTTTCAGCCTGCTTTAAAATCCCACTATGCCTGCCGGTTGGAATGGTCGCGTTGAAGATGACATCACAGCAGTTTAACCCGGCGTCGCTATGACGTCCAGCTACATGGAGGGGGTACTAAAATGGTAATGAAAAACGGCACAGGAGCGAGTTGAGTCGAGTCGAGTCAGTACCATGTAGTGGAAAAGCGCCAATAGTGGCCATGCCCTATTTGGCGCCGACACCACATAAACACGCACACACACGCGATGCAACAGTTTAAACTCTGTCCCCAGTGGGCCCCTCCGCAGCTCACAGCCTTGGTTTTTGACAGGTGAGGACACATTAATGACTTAACAAGATCGCCCTCGCACAAGCCACCCCTTCCCTGTCAGCACGCCAAATAACTCCCTCCCACAACAGCACTGGAGTCCGTTTACTACTCGCACCACAGCAGAGCGCTCCAGTGGAGGGTTCAGTTCACCTGGCGGGGAACTGATACTGCTGGGGTCCATAAGACAGGAAGATACAAAGTGGCAGAGATGAAAAGTTTGTGTTCTTTTCTGATAATAAATAAAGGGATGCAGATGTTATGTTCCACAAACAAAATACAATTTAAAAAAAAGAAGCTAAATAGGCCTACAAGATAAGAAGCCACGGTCACTTAGAGTGTCTACTTGGTGTGTGTGTGTGTGAGAGAGAGAGCATATGGTCCCTCGCACCAGTAATCCAATTAAGGGATTCACAGTGTTCAGCACGTGAAACATGGACATTGATCCTACACACACACAACAATGTGGAGTTAATTACCATGACTCAGCTGACAAGCACGTGACCACGCACATGTGCATCCCGTGTGAGCGTTTTACAAACTCACTCACAAACAGAACACGCAAACATGTGCATGCGCGCGCACACACACACACACACACAGAGATTCTGATTGGTCAATAACGTTCTAAGGGTGTGCATTATTTTTTACAATAACGGGACACCTCTGCCTTTTAACAGTTCAGAATCAATGCGCTACAAATACAACATGAAATCATTATTAAAAGGAACCCCGACTATTAAGACTTGTAGGCCTTAATACTCTACTATTACACATAAAATATTTTCACATGAAAGGCAGGAAGCACAGATCTTCTCTCGGTTTGTTTTGAGTGCAAATGAATATTTCAGACAAATGAATATTCATTACGTCTGAAATGGCCTGCCGGCGGGCCGTGGCTACCAGGGCAGTGCGGGTAGTAGTTTTCAAAAATGCATACTATACTAGTAGTGTGTACTGATTTGGCCGGGTGACACTAGCGCTAGATTCAGGCTCTTCCTTGCACTCGCCTTGTATATAAATAATCCTATAGCGCGGGACACAGCGCGTTGCATTGTGGGACACAAGTATGCGAGAAGTCTGGTCGGATGCATACTGGAGATTTTGTCCGAATCAGTACGACATCCGGGTATTTTTGGCATACGGCAGATTCTGTTCACACTAGCATCCTGCATACTACATTTTGGCCAAATCAGTACATACTACTAAGTATAGTACGCGGTTTACTGGAGATTTTTCCGAATCAGTACGCCATCCGGGTATTTTTGGCATTTGGCAGATTCTGTTCACACTAGCATACTGCATACTATATACTACATTTTGGCCAAATCAGTATGCATTACTAGTATAGTATGCCATTTCGAAAACAGCCATGGTGTTTCACGCGATCGCAAGTGTTTTTAACCATATCTCGGGACGTTGTTCCGACATGTATTCCGACATGAGTGTTTTTTATATCACATTTATATAGCTGATGCCAACGTTAATCTAATAAGGCCTACAAGTCTTAATAGTCAGGGTTTCTTTGAAAGTTTCTTAGAGGTTTGGGTTGTGTAGTTACCTTGCCATGATGTAACTCCAAATATCTTCAAAAGTTGCTCCGTAGATTCAAACTTGATAATCCAAAGGCATTTTTTTCGTCTGTTTACAATGATTGGTAAAGGTACTATTTCCTTCATCCCCTCGCCATAGATATACTGACTACGTAAACCGTCTCTCAACCAATAGGCACGTTTTTGTTTATTTCCGTAGCCTACAGAAGGGGATGAGGGAGAGGATGAAGGAAATAGTACCTTTACCAAATAGACGAGCGGGTTTTGTTATTTTATACATTGGCAGAATCTGCTTTGTTCGCGTTCGTTTGTGTGCTAAAAGTGTGATTTTGAGACCTGTTTCGCCGTGCAATGTAAGTCAACAGGGGAGAGAAAAAAACACTACTTTCGATTATCATGTTTGAATCTACGGAGCAACTATTGAAGATATCTCGCCAATATTTGTAGTTACATAATGGCAAGGTAACTACACAACCCAAATCTCTAAAAAACTTGAATAATGCTTTAACAATAACGGTCATATATCAACCAACTGTTGATATATGAACAATATGTCAAAGCACCGCAGAAGAATATTTTCATTTCAGCGGATTATAGTCGATTAAAAAAACAATAACGTTACAGATGAAAGTAATTAATACCTAATCATTGTTGGTAACTATGGTATAAGTAGAATAAACCACTCCGGGGTGTCCCGTTATTGGAACATAATGTACTTCTGTGGTGGTAAGCATCACTACCCTGTCGTACATTATTTTCCAATAACAGGACACCCCGGAGTGGTTTATTCCTTACATGGATTCAAATATATGTATCTGTATTGCAATTCATTCTGCTCCAATAAATAAAGGGTTAGTACAAGTGAAAGGAAAATATATCTCACAAACAGACAACCAAACGAGTTAATATTAATACTTGCAACCAAATGCATGTTTTGGGTCTGGTTTGTAACGCAATCTTAAAATAAAGCCACTCAACTCTATAAAACTAGATACACTCCCCTACCTTCCCTATGTTTTAATTTTAACTTCATCCATGCTCATTAACACCTACACATGTGTTTTACTGCGGGGTTACTTTTAGCACTGCAGGCACACACACAGATATGCACACACGCGTGCACAATACACACACATGCACACACACGCACAATATACACACATACGGACATAGAAACACACACAGTAGGCATTCACACACTAACAACAAGTCTTCACCTCTGCCAAGGCTGAGGAAAGAGACGTAGCGCTAGAGACGTGTGGCCACGATCCCGCTTAGCTGTATTCCATCCAGATCCCTGCCAAGAGATGACACTACATAACACTATAGAGACCCATGCGTAGAGCACTCATGGATGCAAGTTTATATAGTCGTATATGGAAACAAATCAGAATAATTTATTTTATAAAACAGCTAAATAAATCATTCAATACAAAAAAAATAGGAAATAGGTGCAGTGCTACAAAAGGTTGAGAAGGTTTGTTGAATAATCGCCTTCTATTCATTACTTTTTTCTTTGGCATTTATGTGACGGGGAACAGATGCTTATCACACTGAAATGTGGATACCCTGACTCTGGTAACAGGACAGAATACCTGACTATCCTACACCACGGGGCCTCTCTGATTGGCTTGAGAGGACTGTCAATCAAAGACGTGGGGGGAAGCAAAGTCACATCCATTGACAGAGCAGGTAACCTTTTCCCAAAAAAATATCCAAACATCAAGCCTGGTGACAACATTATCAATTTCACAGTTTTAGCTTTAAATTGAAAGCAGCGTAAGTAGAGCAGTTATTCTCAAAATGCGACAAATACTGAATGACAACCAGGTCATTTGTATAAATATATAGCTCTGTTTCCCAGGGAATTGTTCAACAGGTACATAGGGCTCCAGGCTCTCTGGGGCTCCATGGGGTTGTGTGTTGGA
>OMKN01017393.1:0-14156 GCA_900302345.1 Melanonus zugmayeri
TCCAGTTACATTGTAAAACCCATATTTTGCCCACTACTACTAAAACAATATCCTATATGTTTTTGATTATATTTCCCGACGAGCTGAAAGTGTTTTGAGTATTTCCATGCTAAGTTGACATTTCCATGGCGATCTGGGCTCGTCAGTGAAATACCACCGGTAGCTACATGTAAGCTACCTCTTAAATTAATTAAGAGGCATATTTGTCAAAGTAACCCTATCTGGGAAATTAGCATGAATTAATATGCCTAGCTAGCACGTTGAATAAGTGCAGTATTAGCATTTTTTTAAAGTCAATGTTAATCGCTGCTAGTCAAAATGCTAACGCTGAAGTTAGCTGACCTTGCCACAGAGACCGGTGCAGGTGTCAAACAAAGTTACTCATCGCAAAAATGTAAACTTAGTATGGTAATGCTCAAAACAGTTGTAAATTTAATTTAAAACAGATTGGATATTGTCAAAAGATATAAGCTAATTTAGCTTATATCTCGTCTATGACGAGTGACAATGACGTTGACAAAATATTGGTCTGTAAGTTAAACAGGTTGGGAAAGATTTGATGTTGTAACATGAGGAAAAAATTATCACGACACACTTTTGGCATGTTAACGTTCCTTTACCAACTAGTTACCCAACGTCAAGTTAGTTAAACAGCAAATCACATCGTTGGCAGCAAACAAGACTACCTCAATACTTGAGGTAGTCTGTTAGCTATTGTAGTAGGTTAGCTACCAAAGAAGAGATCCAGTAATGTTATCCGTGAAAAGGAGGGAAAGGAAGATGATGTAGTTATCTTGAAGCTGATTGGCCAAAAGACTCGTCTCACCATGGTTGACATATTTTGGTTCAATTTTGCCAAAAAGCGACAAGTTTGCAGGTATGCACAATGTATTGATGTACTTAATACCTGTGGCAGAGGCTTAGCAGGTCTGCAGTGAATCCCACCAACAAACTTGAAGTTGGGGAGGAATGGCCGGGGGAAGTCAAAGTCCCAGTAGGTTCGTATGAGCCATATGTCCGCCCTACCGGCCATCTCACACATGGAGGTGGGCTTCCCTGGAGTGGAACACACAGTAGAACGCCACTGGGTTAGTCCTAGCCTAGGACAGGGATTCACAACCTTTTGTGGCCCGTGACCCCATTTTAAGGTCAACATTTTTTTGCGACCCCAACTTCCTTACATGTTTGTGCACCTGCTTCTACATACACATTGTTTTAACCCCAACCAACATCTGACCCTAATGTCAACGTCCCAGTGAACACATGCACATCGCCCCACACTAAGTGATTAGTAGTCGTTCGTCGTTCATTAGTCTGTTTGTATACACAGGACCTTTTTATGAGACCTTTCAAAGACCTTAAATGTCCCGCGACCCCATATGCATATCAGGTGACCCCAAGTGGGGTCGCGACCCAGGGTTTGGGAAACACTGCCCTAGGAGCATCAACAACATTGTAAATGTCGGACATAACAACTAATTTGTCCCTGCTACTATTGGCCTTTTGAATAACAGCATGAAATAGTTTTTTGGTGTACATTTTTTGTGTTGATTGGTGTGTGTTGATTGTTGATAATTGTGTTACTGCTCACTGTGAACAAATGACCCCTCTGGGATAATAAAGATGACCTTACCTTACCAAGGCTGTGGGTAAGGTAAGGTACTTGTTCTACCTTTTTAGATCTTTAATGATTTACGAATGCATCGACAATGGTATGGTCAGTTTGACCATTGGTAATGGTACATTCGTTAATCTTGCAAGTGTCCTACTTATATTAAAGGTGATAGCTCAAACTAATAACCCGCTTGCGTGTAGCACAAACACTAATAAGAATGCATTCGCCACACAGTAACAGCCCCTAGATGAGGCTGTATAGAGATCACCTCTGTATTCTGTGTAGTATTCGTCAATCTTCTTCGAGAGCCAGGTGAACACCAAGTCCTGAGATGGGTAGAAGAGAAAGTTGGTCAGCCTCTCGCCGAAGCTCATCCTGTCGGTCAGCTTGGTCAGGGGCCCGGGCACGAAGGAGGGGGGTGCGGGTAGCTGACCGCACAGCCTCTCGTAGGTGTGCGCTACAGAGAAGCGCAGGCTGAAGACCAGGGGGATGTCCAGCAGCTTGGCCACCATCTCACTGCCCACGTAGATGGGGTCAGCCAGCAGCACGTCGTACTGGCCCTCCCGGAGCTTTGCCATGACGCTCTGGGATTTCAGCACGCCGTCCAAGTACCGCAGCATTAATTCCATTTCCGCGTTGGCCAGCTCGATGAACTTGGTTAAGATCTGCAGGTAGCTCATGTGCGTCACCTCGTAGATGGTGAAGTGGAGGAACTCCTGATAGAACTTGTTGACGCCGTCCACGTCGATGGAGGTGTTGAAGGGCTCGTAGTGGTAGCGCAATGGTTCGCCGGCGCTCATGTACAGAGAGGTGTTGGGCAGCAGCACCGTGACCCTGTGACCCCTGTCCACCAGCGTTTCCAGCACAGGCTTCAGGTTGAGCCAGTGGCTGCCCTCCGTATACCACACCAACACATTGCCGCCACGCACGCCACCGGCTGCCGCGCACAACACCAACAGCACGCACACACACACACACTCACACGGCTTCATCGTCGTGACTGTCCCTGGAGAGAAGTGGGGGAATGAACCTTGTGAAAACTTCTTCTCAAAGAGGAATAATTATTAACTCAACTGAACCTTCTGCAGAAGGGGTCTCACAGTCCGACACGCATCTAATGCTGGTCAAACCATGAGAGCCCCGAAAAACAGTTTGCAGAGGAATATTAAAGTGACAAAGCCACCCCTCCCAGGGGCCGTGGACACCTGTTGATAAGACGTACCAGACACCCGCGGAAGTTTGGGCTTCTCACAAGGATACCAGACAACTGTTGTGAGAAGTTGGCCTTCTCACCAAGATACTATTGTAATAAATTAAGGCTGAATCCTCGGCCTTACAGA
Source organism: Melanonus zugmayeri (assembly GCA_900302345.1). NCBI lineage: Eukaryota > Metazoa > Chordata > Actinopteri > Gadiformes > Melanonidae > Melanonus > Melanonus zugmayeri. Next base: position 2,956 of record OMKN01017393.1, read on the forward strand.
GTTCTAGGTAATGGAAAAATACAGAAATGCACTATCATGTATGCGCTGTTGTCAGGTCACATGATGTTCAGAAGCAGGCCTCAGTTTAACATAAGGACATAGATTATTTCCATTACATTATAATGATGTTAAAACAATAAAATGGAATATGTGCAATTTTGTAAAAATGTGATTTTTTTTTGGTCAACATTTCATGGATGATGGATTTAAGGTAATAAATCTGGACTGAAAGAGGCAATATTTCATTTCTGGATGAAAGACTTTTTTCACTAGACTTGTGTTTCAAAATCCAATAACGTTTTAACAGTTTAGTATGGCAGTTGCTCATTCTGTGCCAAAGGCAGGCTGAAACCTGCAGGAGTCCTGTCCGACAGTCATCCTCGGTACGGAGACTCAGGGGTGGGGCTCTGTCTGCAGCTCAACTACACATGACATCATGTGTAGATAGAATACCACAGAGCCCATCTCACAAGCTTTACAATGAGATTACCCGACTAACCACTTAGGGGAAGTTACAGAAAAGCACATTATAAATAAAATTATGTATTATTCTTATTAAATCATGGCTCGGTTATACAGTCGTATTTTGGAAAACAGGCTCGGCTCTCAGAGGGGGAGGAGTTCCCTGATTGGAACTAAGCAGCAGGTGAGGATTTTTGGGTAAGCACCAAATAAAACCTCAGTCAACATACAAAGCAGCATACATCTTTCTCTGATTCTGCACGTACATACTGACGTGGGGAGGCAGGATAGACATTATAACATAAATCCAACAGGATTCCTGAGCAAACAAACAAAAGCTGGGGTTTGTGGTTGTGGATGGAATTTGAATCAGATACATGTAATGTGATGCAACGGTAGCTATGTGCTATTGGGTTTCGTAAGGACTACTTCAAGGTTATGCTTGAATGTGATTGGATCTTGTTAACTACTAGTTCACTGATGCATTGAGTGATTCATACAAAAGTGAATGCCAATCATAAGAAGGTCTGAGCAATGTTGATTCAAGCAAGCACATCGCTTAAACAAAACATAGACATGATACTAAACAAATCAAATAAAATCATTCATATATACAGTATATATATATATATATATATATATATATACAGTATATAAATCTTGCAACCAGGTGAAATGAAGCGTTTTTTGAAGCGTTTTTTTAATGTTGATGTTGAATAGAATGGAATGGATAGTAAAGAACCGCAACACAGCTGTCTCCATGTTAGTCTCATATGTGTTTAGGACATACCCCTGAGGAAAAGGGAATTGTCTTCCTCCATATAACTGAACTGAAATCCATGTATTTTTAAGGACACATTAAAATAGTGTAGCCCCATCAAAATATTCTACATTCAACTATAAGTGCAGTGTAAACATTGATGGAGTTAACTGGCAAATCCTAGTAATTGGATGCAACAAACAACATAAAACAGTGGAACAACCAGTCCAAACCAACAAGGCGATGTTTTCACCTAGGCACACAATATAATTTTCTACTACTTCTACTACTCAATCCACATTCTAGCAGCAACACAATTCCCTGTGCTGAATTACACCCAATCAGGTCGCATGTTTATTTCAAAAAAAGGTTTGAGAACCACTGCAGGAACATGCTTGTAATTGCCTTTCATTTGGAGGCTGCCGATCAGAAAAGTGACTCAAATGGGGCCATAGCTCTCTTTCTCAGAAGCTAACATGGGAGCGTTAAGGGAAATCGGTGCCATTTAGACGGCCACGCATGAACATTTCACGTTTCTGAGGAACATTAGCATAATGAACGATGAACGCAAATGGGTTGTCCGGCTGTAAAAAAAATTGCACTCTAATTTCCGACCTGCGAGATACCTTACTTAATGTCCACTTGAACATCTAATTTAATTAGTTTCATTTATACTTCTGTGTCGAATAGCTACCGTGCATACGCTGTGGGTGTCTGCACCTCTCCAAAAATGTAACTACATGTCGGGACTGTCACGCCTGGCGTTCATCCCCCTTGTGTTGTTTTTACTGTGTGTGTGTGTGTGTGTCAGACGTCTAGCTATAGGTGGGCTTGGTTGGACCTAGGCCCATCCAATCAAATGCTGCTTAGTTAGTTGAGTAGTCGATTAATTGCGGGAGATATATCATATTGTTTTCACCTAATAACTGTTAATAATTGTTTTCACCTAATATTTCAATGATCAATTCTCGTCAAAATGGTCTCAAATATAACCAGTAAAGGGTTAACTAATGTAGGCGGGACCAACCTGGGGGCAGGTGAGATAGCAGAGTCCTCGAGGCTGTTTACAAATGAGCTGCAATCTGATTGGACTAAACCCCAGCAGGCTTGTCTGAGCTGGAGATACCGTTTGACTGCAGTAACAACGCAAATGCTTTCTTGCAGGGATAGCGGGAGTCTTTCCTTCTCTAAAAACCTTAGGCCTACATTCTGTTTATTTAACATGGCATAATGTAGAAAATTATTGTTCAAACATGTGTGACGTGCGCGAAATCTACCACAGTGCGCCAAATTGGTTGTTTTCCAGTCCAGAAACAAACTCGCTACTGCTTTGCTATCTAATTGTAGCTTAAAACGAGTTTCCTGGTAGTTAAGCTAGCAATGGCAAAACAAATGTCCATTGTGAGGTTTAAAAAACAAAACAAGTTTGGAGGAGCAGGTGGTTGGTTTGATTTTTAGGGCTGTTGATGGATGTCAGCATGATGACAGCAGGCCAACGCATAGCAGAACACTTTTATGCTTGTAATGTATGGTATTGAGCTATTAATGGAATTAATTGTGTGGCTCATCCACTTTTATTCAGGCCCAGCTGCAATTTCATTTCTGGCTATGCCACCGGTGTAGTGTGTGTGTGTGTTTTCACTCAGTTGACCAGCAGGAGCGTTGTGGAACCAGGTGTGGCCTCCTTAATTGATCACACCCACAAGTCAGTAAAAGGGGCTGGCGACCCATTCACTCTCACTATTTTCTTATTTTCTTTAGTTAGCCTGTTCAACACTCACTCACCCAACATGTTCATACCTACTGATCGCTGATACTGACAGATTTGGTATTTTTTTAAGTATTTCTTTGTTGGGTTTATTGATATGAATAAATGATTCCTTTTTTGTTGTGTCCTTTCATGTCTTCAGCCTTGAGCAAAGGATTGCCACAGGATGCAGAAACATAAATGCAAGCACCGACATAGAGACCCACGGTGTAGGCCTACCCAGAAGCATAATTCAACCTTGAGGTTGGATACTAGTGTTTTTTATACAACCGTGGCTAGTTTAATCAATAACATGCAAACTAATGTCCACTGGAGCATCTGATTTTCCAGTGAGGGAGTTATTTTTACATTGAGGTGGACTAGTGAACTGTAATGAATTGTGCTCATTTGCTAAATTCTTCCAAACAACGTGCAATTTAATGTATTATTTTGTCTATTAATTTACAATTGAGTGTGGTTTATTTTGTGTCAGCCTGTTGCAATGACAAGAAACAGGACGTGACTCACAGGAAGTAGGAAATAAATGCTTTGGCTTTCCTTCCTGCCTGTAGAAGATGGTGGAAATGTTTGATGTTGTTGATCTTCTTCAATTCTTTAGTTTGGCCAGAAAGCAATGGCTGTAAGTTTATTTTGTTATTCACTTGTCTATTGTTTTTTATTGATTGGTATTGTTTTTCAATAAGTATAAGTTTATATTAGCACATGTTTAGTTTATATGATTTATTTTGCATTATGTGGACTTTTACAATAATATGCATTCAAGTCATGTGAAACATTGGATTTATTTGACATATTAAAGGAGCAAGGCACTCATTTTCTGGCTCATAAAGTGAGTTTGGCTGATGTGTGTTAAGGCTGCTGCATACTCCGCAAGAACAGAGAACTTTGTTCTCTCTCCCAGGGCTGCGAGAACAAAATTACTTATTTTTTATATTTTTGCCTAAATGAGTTCTCGCAGCTTGTTCTCGACACATCAGCTGAGCTTTTTCTCGTGTCGTGTCCGAGAACTATTGTGTGATTGGTCAATTTGAAGTGGGCGTGGTTAATGCGCTTCCACCGCCGGGGAAGTGGGAGGACTTCCCAGGAGTTCTGCACTTGAGGTTCTCGTGAAGTATGTAGCAGCCTTTAACGTTGAGCAAGTCAACACGTAGTGGGAACAGTACACCTACTCAATTCATTTTCTTATTTCTCTGTTGTATTTTAAGACTATTGTATTTTCAAGTCGCTGTCACTGTATTCTTAACTGTGTCTGTTTTTATCTTATGAAGCACAGTTCTATATGAATAAAGTATTATTATTAAGAGTCTTCTTGGACAACAAACATGGCTTGCAATCTACGTGACTAATGACATAAAAGACCGGAGACAATATGTCTCCGGTGTCTTGCACAAACCTTGTCTTAATGTCACTGTATATGATGGCCCATGGCTACAGCTGTTCCCTTTTTTGATCAATGAGCTTCATTGGGAACTGGGATTTGGAGCACATTGCAATTTACCCTTGCACATTTGTCTTTACAGATGTGGCCAATACTAGTCCTGTACCGGGATACCACCGGCTGTTTGAAACACGAGAGATTGATCTGTGCAACAGTAGGGGACTTCTGACCAGAATGAGTGTGGCTACATACGTCCTAGCCACGTGTGGTAAATGATGGCAAGCTGGAAGCCACCTGCAGGCCAGCTCAATCCTTCCTGTTCGCCATTCCAATCAGGTAAGCAAACAAACACACAAACAACTGGGAAAGGGCCCAGAGTCTACCCCTGAGGAACTAAACCAGGATTGTTAAATATGCCATGTATGATGAATGTATACGAAGTTGGCTAGTATGACCAGCTAGTATGAAACCCAGTATGTGCTAACACACAGTACATGACCAACCATTTATGTCCAAAATGTCCCAATTCAATAAAAAAAAAAAACACAATAAAAGTTAGGGGTGTAATGGTACACGTATTCGTATCGAACCGTTCGGTTCATTAAAAAAAAAAAACGCACATTGAAAAAAAATAATATATATACATAAATATTTTTGGGGGGCTTCAATTGTGTGAAACATAATGTTCTCAGTGCCACTGCGCTCACTGTCCAGGCAGCCTTTATGACAGACAGGCACCGCGCTGTCTGCTCCAGTGCTCCGCAGTGGTTGTATGAGGATATGAGACCATACTCTGTAGTAGAAAACGCATGCTTTACCAACATGTAAAAAAAAAATCTAAAAAGTTAAGTTTTAATTTAAAAAAAATTAAATATGAATCAAGGACATTTCTCTGGCATTTCTTCTTTTTCGATGTACTGAAAACGTACCGAACCGTGACACCACTGTATCGTATCGAACCGAACCGTGAATTTTGTGAACCGTTACACCCCTAATAAAAGTGCTTTGTATCATCAAAAAAAGTTTGCAGGTTTTGAATGCGATGGTAAAAATATATAATCTTAGTGGGGAAATATGGATATTCGATAAAGCTGAGGGGGAAAATATAAATGAGGTTGGGATTCTTTTTTAAAACACCAATCACATGATTCTGCAAATAATTGTACAACTTCACTTGCTGCTTACATATCCAGTTAAATAGATTTGAGTTTCAGAGCTACAGGGCCATGATTTATGATTCTGTCCACCTCCTGTTCATGATCATCGTTGAGCAATCACAAACTTTAGTTCCAGCAAACTGAAAAATGAAAGACGTATTGTTGCATTAAACAGGGAGTGGGCATAGCAGTCATCAAAGTGTGATGTTTACTGGGGATGATTTTAATATCCACCACCCCCCCTCTCTCTCTGTAAAAACTGTTTTAATCCCCTTAGTGTTCAGCTATAATCGTTTGTTTTTGGTAATAAAAAAAGAATGACTTTAGCCATGAGCCAATGTTAATAGGAATATTAGCTGCATGGAAAAGTGCTTTTCGCTGCCTCATTGCAAACCCTGGGGTTTCATGATTAGGAATATAGACTAATCCACCCTAACCCGCCAAGTAAATCGGCACTCACAAACTCTGAGTACTGTCGCTTGCGTGTCCTAATTTGTGCGGTAATCTTGGATCTTGTGGGAGCGAAGCTCGGCGTCAGCAGAGCCTCCTGCAATGAGATAACGCTTCCAGGATCTCATCGCAGTGGCTGACAGGAACACAAGTGGCAAACACCCAGCCACCCGCCATCATCAACCACCACCACTCCTGGGTGTACTCTGTTCCGCTGTAGCCGATTCTCAGCAGTCAGCACTATGTCACAGTTCAACCGGGAGCACTTACTATGCGATTCATTTCCCACGTCAAACAGTATCCAATCTTGGTTTGATTTGATTCAATTCCGATCAGTCGCAGAGTACCGGATGATCGGAAACGAAGAAATGTCAAGCTCCCAGTGTTCTTTCTCCAACTCAGCGTCTTCCACCACATGTCGTGGTGGTGGCCATTAGCCGTTATCTGGTGAATACTATGTTTCAACTCATTTAATAAAGCCTTTTTCATGCACATATTTGCACACAATGTTTTCAAAGGATTCATCAAACCATGGTGAAACAAATCCCTTTGGTGCTGGTGCAGTGGCTAGGGTGTTTGAATCCCGGCCGAAGGGTGCCGGCTGGGTTCAATCCCCAATATCCTGAGCAAGATGCCTTAATGTTTCTGAAATCATCAATCAATCACATAAAATAACAGTGTCTGCTAAATGACTAAATAATATAATAATGGCAGCATTAGGACTGAGCCCAAATATTCAGATATTTGTTCGTTAGGTAGGCATTTGAATCTCAAATCAGGATTCGAATACTTTTTTTATGAAAGAAAAATCTGTATTTGGTATATCCACTGCTACTCAAGAATTGTTGACAGTGAGTCAGTGAGTGCTGGAATTGGCAGAACTGGATCTCCTTGCCATTATCCTTATTTACCCAGAAGCAATCTGAAACGATGCATTATTCGAAAATGAGGCAGCAGGTTAAATGTGACATGTGTGGCTGAAATGTGGCTAGGGGTGGGACAAAATATTGATACTGGAATATATCATGATACTTCCTCTTGCAATACGTTATCGATACACTGGCGCCGAATATCAATATTTTTATTAAAACATTGATGCCACTCTAAATGGATTCCCCCACATTAAGCCTGTTACCATTTTGACTTACCAGAGTCACTACTTCATGACTCCTCATGGTGGCGCTTATGAAGTAATACATTGTGGCCAATGTATTGTGATAGTATCATGAGTTACTCTGATTCCCACCCCTAGCATTGGCCACATTATGCCACCAAAAGAGATGAATCCGGCAGGAAACCCCGTTCCCCCATTTCCCAATGCCTCATATCTCCCTTCCTCTCCATATTCAGGCGGATTTCTCCATGTCTGAGATCTGATATCAGCGTGGATTTCCTGCTGTGTGAGAAGGCTCTAGCTGGATTTCTTAATAGACCTTAATAGACCTAGGGCCTTGACTCACAGCGGGGGGGTTGCTCTGATGTGTTCTGTGTAAAGCTTGAGAAGGACTGCAGAACTATCTTTACGCACCGCGTCTGACCACGAGCCCTGGCAAAGTGGACTTCAGTACCACTCTACTACTACAACAAAATTACTACTACTTTATACTCTACCCAAATGAGTGTTATGTAGCGTTTAAACGCTGCATCAACCGCAACCAATACAACTTAAATAAAAAACATTTAAACACGTACACGTGTGCATGCATCGTCCTGTATTCACCAACCTTGTTGTGAGCAAAGTGGTTGAGTGTAGACATAAACAAGAAATAAACTATGATCAAAGCAGGGTAGACTCTTCTTGATCTAGTCAAGGTAATGAAATGCAGCGATTTAAAGAGTGAGATTAGATTTCAGATGTGATTGAGCTGCGATGGTAACTGTGACATAATGAAGGACGTGATGTGTGTGTGTGGGGTATGCGTTTTGTTTTTCGTTGGGCATTGCTAGGGATTCATCACCCCCCCCCCCCACACACATACCTTTAAAATACATGAGGGGGGGGGGGATTTCTCATGCTGGGTTTTCTGCAGAAGGGTGTGCGTATATACAGTAAACATATAATTAGGAGCTGAAGTCTGCTTGAGTTTAATATCCCCGCTATGTACCTGTATGAATATGCATAGGGATGGCAGCTTTCATCACTCTCTATGTAAATTGCCTGGTGTGATATCATCTTTGTTCTGTTGCTGCATCTCTGTGGTTTGCTTACTGCCCCAGTAGGCAAAATGTTCACTTGGCTTTGGCTCTTAGTTTGTTATCCTCTTGATGCATCCTTCTGCGCTATACAGATATATCCCTCCGCTTCCACACTGAGTTTGAGTTGGAGGTTTGCCACTTAACGCTTAGGAGGAAAAGATGTTCTGTGGATGTTTTTCATTCTTTCTAATTTGGCCCTGGGGGCTGTATCGCTGTTAGAGCGTTGTAAGAGGCCCTTGAAAAAGCTTGGTGCCGACGGGAGCTGCTGCCCACTGGTAATGAATACACAGCTGGTTGAAATGGCACATAAATCTGTGCTACGCTAACAATAAGGAGAAGGAAGATAACTTCTATGTATATGGAAACTTTGAATTGAGATAACAAAGTGCTTCACAGTGGAGACAACAGACAATATTAACAATACAATGATGGTATAAGGTAGTAGATTTAAAAATGCAAAATGGATTAACCCATACAAATTAAGTGCTAAGTTAGTCTAGCTACACAAATAATTACGTAGTATTATGTAGTGAGTTGTAGCAATACATCCTTGTAACAACTTTTGTTGTTACAACACTTGGTATAATCCATATTTTGCACAGAACAGCGAGAAAAGAAAAAGAACAGATTGCAGGCGTGACCCTCAATCAGTTTCACTTAATCCAGACAGTTGGCTGAAGGCAACAGCCATGTCCATGAAGCCAGCAAGGAGCCAGATCAGCCCAGGGTTCTGCATGGACTGCTAGCCATGAAGAATCACTGTAACAGGGGTTTGTAAACTACCTGCCGGGGACTTCAGTGATGCATCTGACATGGAAAACATGGCTTTGTCTGCAAAGTATGAAGTATAATCCTTGTAATTCCTGGCCTTTTTAAAAGAAAAGATGTGGATTAGGTGGGTTTGCCATCATGTGTATACCCACAGGCATTAAAATGAAATGGGTTCCCAAATCTTTTTTTATCAAGGCAATCACATTTTGTATTAATGTTGCTCTGTAATCCCACAAATTAAGATATTTATGCCCATTCTCCTGCATCTATTTACATACTTTTGTAATCCCTCAAAATGCCTGCAATAATTCCCTGCAATAGACAAGATGAATGCATTTACCCATCAAGTCTTCAAGTTAATATTTATAATCCTACATCTCGTCAAGGTGAGCATTGCCATTACTCCTTGTATGGGATGTTTTTAATTACACTGTGAAATGCTGTGCTGCTTTTCTGAAATATTGTACAGATTAAGTAAAATGAGCTATTAATTATTTAGCATACGGCTCTAATACAAGGTTTAAACTCCACTAGATGGGAGTGTGTAAGCAGGAAATAAATCTAATTTATGACTAAGGAAGAGGGTTGATGAAATGTGGTAATGTCTTTTTTTTCATTTGAAGTGCATGTCTAACACACTTACACACACTACCGAGCCTTTAGTCTCAGAGGCTCAATTCTGACATCCGAGAGACTGAGGCCAGTACACAGAATAAACCCAAATGGTTTTAACAACAAGAGGATGAGACGTGTAACAGTTATGGGCCCTTGTGACCAAGAGATACAGTGCAATCTCAACAAAAAAATATTGTAGGGGAAATAGTTTGTGAAGAAGGCAAAATTATTACCCCAGTGCTAGAATAACCAACTTTTTTCCAAATGTATTCAACCAGTGTAGCTCATATATTGGGCTGAAACAAAACAAACCATCTTTCATCCAGTGTGATACCAAACGACGTTTTCAAACGACGATACTTTTATAGGGTGGCCAAGAGACAAATGCAGTGACTCTGTGATAAGGCAAGTTAAGATATAGGAGGCGAAGATAAAGATATATATCTCTGCATAGGTGTTATGGATAGGTTTGAAAAGAAAAGGCCCTACTGTGTGGATTGAGATAACAACAAGCATCTCCAGTTGGGTCTGACTCATTGATGGATTGATTTGGCATGGAACTCTGTAATAACTTAACTATGTTTCTGTCTTTCGTCAGTATTATATTGTGATGACAAATGTTCTGGTGTTGAGATAGATATGGATGCAGCCCAAGTCAAAACCGTACACTGACTTATATTATGTATCCATAGACACTTCAAAATCAAAATAGAGATATGACATTGTTTTAATTAGAGCCCGACCGATATTACTTTTTTGCGACTGTAAGCGATTTTGGAAAGTCCTAGCCCACCGATTATCGATATTTTTACCGATATTTTGTCAAAAAGTGCAACATTTTCAAATCAATTTTTGAAATTTGAAAAAGTTTCTATATTTGAGAAAATTTAACTTATAAGCAAACAAATAAAAATAAACACACAAATAACTTTTTGATAGATACCAAATTTTACGATGATATTAAATGAAATGTATATACTGTATATTAAACGTTTAACTTGAATTATACAATGAACAAGCAAACAAGTAGGCCTAAATATAAAATACACACATGAACTGAACTGCTATTTTAGCAGTTTAAGTAGACTAAGTAGTCTGGGAGATGGAAATGCGTTAAGAGTAGAAATGCGTTAAGACTAGACTAGTGGAGCCACACACGTTTTCTGACTGTGTCAATAAGTTTAGACGTAAAGGAAGACTGTAAAGGAACGTGGAATAAATTAAACTTCATTTTAACAAAGGAGAAGGAATCAGTGGTTTACTGTTTATTGGAATGAGTCAGGCCAACACATTCTCACTCTCGCACTAAGGAAAGGAGTTATAAAGGATAATACCATAGACTGTATGGATAATACACACCCAACACCGATTTAACCCAACATAATCAAATGTAATAGTTTATCCTGTGATACGCTCTGTACGTATCCATATGGAGACAGAGAACAGGACAGCTACGCTGTTCTCGGGTCCTCTAGCGGGAAGCAGCGCTGTGGTAACTAAGCTTTGGATAACAAATAATAAGTTGGTTCCATGGTCATTGTTGTATTGTGTGTGTGTGTGTACAAAGAATAAATGGTTAAACTGATTTTACTCTGTGTGTCTGGATTGTTTGAATATGGTGCGATCGCCAACGTACGCCAGTTA
>OMKN01017398.1:1423-11851 GCA_900302345.1 Melanonus zugmayeri
CGTGGTACTGCAGTCTGTTCCTGATGCATTATAAAAATTATAAATATAATATATATATTATATTATATATATAATAATATTAAATAATATATATATATATAATATATAATATAATATATATAATATATATATAATATAAATTATAAAAAACAGCGTGTTGGTGGAAACGCACCCTAATTACATCTGGTAATTAAACTACTTAGAGCCAAAACCGAAAATAAGTGAACAAAAGTGACAACATTAGTACATTACGATTTGGAAAGTTAAATATAACAAAGGCACAATATAGAATATGTAATTCCTCTGGATGTTTGTGTTCCTCTTGTCAGAGATCACCTATCTCCAAATCTGGAATGTAAAGAAGCAAAAAAACAACTGAGATGTCCTACATTACTTAATAAATAAATATTCACGTCTGCCCGACAGACAATACATAATGTTAAGTTAAGGGGTACATTTCCATTACCATTGGTCGTGTTGACTTTATTAGATAGTAGCATTTTTGCCTGGATTTCATCTATGTGTGCATGCACTCTGTCAGGATTTTTCTGCAAAGACACAGATTATTTTATTTGACATCAAAACAGCAGCAGCCTTTCATTTTCATATAACGTCTGCAATCGTACCATGAAAGTTGCAAAGAGTGTACTTCCCATTCCTCCACGTACATGTTCTGTTAGAGCTGGGTATGTGTGGACAAAGTGCTGGAGAGAGAAACAGAGATCAGCACAAATGTGTAGGTTGTCTCCTTGTCTGTATTTAGATGATTATTGAATCATTACATGTATGACGTCACTTAATCAATATGTGTGTGTGTGTGTGTGTACAACTCTAAAAGTGCATTCCAATAATGAACAATTAATTAATTAATAGAAACCAACAAAGGAGACTAATCCAATCGGTATATTGTATAATGTATGTGTCTTATACATGTCTGACGCAGCAATCACAGAAATAACACCTTAGAAATTGTATTGTATAATTAGACAAAGAATAATCACTGTGTTTGTACATGCATGTATGTATACCATCAGAGCAAGGCTGGCTTGTATCTGTGCATCATTGTGTTGCCTGGTAGCCATAGCATACAGTAAACAATGGACCACTTGAAGAGACAGTAGCTCCTTAGAAATATCTTTACTTGACTGGGCCAGCAAACTGTTGACCAAGAGCATAGGGTTAGTGCAATAGTTAATCAAATCGTGAATTTCTAGATATACACATCCTATAATGTGCTGTATTTGGTCATTTAGTGCTAACCTAGTGATACGAAATTAATATGTAAAGCATACATATGAAACTATATACCGTATAGCTGCAGCTGCAGCTGCTTGTTGGACAAACACAGGAAGAGATCCTGTCTTCTCTGCCCACTCAAGGTCTGGTGGGATCACATATATTTACATAATAACATTATTATCTGTATTATTATCATGTACTATGTGTAACAAGATCTGATTCTGCAATCTTGTATCCTATAATTAGTATAAGCTCAAATTGTATTATTGAACAGCATTTCAAGCCGAATTGTCACAAAGACCAACTTTGTTGTATTTTACTACAGCAGTATGCTCGTCCTGGTGAATCAGTTTGCTGAACAAAACAACTGAGCAGAGTGCAGAGCTATAAGAATCGTGTTCTAATTTGCTATTGAGGAGTGTATTATTGTCATTATTGTGTTGTCCGTTCTCTCAGACTGATAGTGTATTATACTATTAAGTATGAACTAATAGTGCATCTCCAGTTTATTACAGTAGCACTCTGAACTGGTTGTAGGGTGGGATGTAACCTTCTGGCATCTGGTGCGGCTTGGCTCCCGTCTTGCTGGGCTTCAACAGAGCAACCAACCCACTGAGCAGCACCGGCCTCAGCTCATACTGGCTCAGGTCCAGGATGAGCCCAATAGCTGGAGGGCAGAGAGAGGTTGAACATGGTTTAGACAGCTGTTTGCTGGGGGTTAAAATGAAGACACAAGCTGGCATTGAAGGTGCCTCAGTAGGATGTTGATTATTATTTAGCCCATCGCAGGCACCAGTGGAACTCCTCTATGCTTGGCCCTAACTAAAGTAAAATGCAATGTAACTCACATCATCTGTCCAAACAAAAAAAAAAAGATGTGAAAAAAACGATCTAACCCATTCTCGCTCAAGGAGAAGTTGAGTTGTTGCAGGAAGAGAACGTTTGAAACGTGAGTGAGAGTTGGAGAAAGGAGTGCTGGCAAGAGTTTGTTGTGTTGGTCTACAGAAAGCGTAGTTATCCTTTAAGACCGCTCCAACTACTACATACTGTACCTCTAACTGCTATATAATGTTACCTTACCTTCATTCTGCACCTCAGGGTAAAGAGACGTGAGCATATTGAGCAGTGGCTCTACGATGCTTGGATGGGCCTTTAATTCAGACTGTGGGAGGGAATAATGGGAGAACAATTAGCTCTGCTCACATGTAATAAAATACCAACAGCTCCGAATGCGTGTGCATGCATATAAGTGTGCGTGCTTATGTGTGTTATATAATATTAGTGTTTGAGTCATTATAGACAGAGATGTACCTGGACAGCGCGTAGAGTGTGGACAACTCGTTGCTGGACTTTAGGGGAGCTAGAGGGCATGAGGGCCACCAGGTGGTTGTACACCTGGGGTTGGTACTGGGGGTTCCCACGGGCCAGGGTCTCCAGCAGGACCTGGGCTGCTTCTTGGGCGTTGTCCGAGTGGAACTTGGCCAGGCACTCAGCCACGGCCCTCACACCTGCAAGCATGCAAAACATACAAGAACATATTATAACAACATACATGCCGCTGATATCATGTATGTAGTTGTCTGTGTCATGATAGTTTGAATCCCTGTTCATATTTTGTGAGAAGCCTACCTTGGCTTTCACAGATCATCTCTTTGTACTTGGAGCTGGCGAGGGAGATGGTTTGCAGCAGATAGAGGGCCTCCACCCTGTCCTCCTCTGCAATATTTTTCTGACCCAATATATCCAGAACGGTGAGAACCCCTCCATCCTCCAGGAACTCTAGGACATATTGATGACTGTGAGAATGTGGAAAAGGACATGTTAATGACTGCAAACCCCCGATTCCTAAACACAATAGAAATACTGGTCAGGTCTGTCGCTCACTTGCTCGACGCTGACAGGAAAACTCCGATTGCTTTCAGCTGAAGGCCAATGCATGTTGTTCCAAACATGTATCTGAATAATAAGGAAATTACTAAGGAAATCGACTCATTGACAATGACGACAATGTGAATTCAAGCCCAGCAGCACAAGCCCAGAGAGGCGAAAGGATACGTCAACCTCATCCATGTCGTGAGGCGGGCCAGAAAGAGACTAGCGGCCAGGTCGAAGTGGCTCTCCAACTCATGGTAGGTTTTCCCCTGGTGTTGAGCTACAAAAGTATTCAACATGCGGCTTCGTGTTGTTTCATCACCATGGTCCCATTCCTGAAAGAAGCTCAACACTTTGTTGTTGAACTGTTGTGGTTGTTGTTGTTGTTGTTCTTCTTCTTCTTCTTCTTCCTGTGGTGGCATTGTTTTTGTCACACAATGAAATCCGCTTCTATAAAATGCATGTATGTGCGCCCTGACGTAAATATGAATGATATGAATGTTGATATTACAAGCAGATTAAGATGAAGTAACAACGGTTCTGCCCCGTGTAGTCAACGTTGTCGTCAACGTTGCTGTTTGTTTGCTGTATCTTAGCAACACGCCTAGATTTCACAGAATAGATTCGCTGGCGACCCCTGCTGGCCACATGGAGGTGGTGTTCAGATTCATTTGAAAGCAAATATGCAAAGAGCTATAACCAATTGATTCTCCCTTCTTTGTTTTCTCCTGCCGTTTTTATTACATTCTGTTAAAACGAATTATTCCATAAATGCCATGTATGCAACATGCACACATGGCGTTAGACAGACAATACCACACACTCAAACAAACACACTGAAATACACAAGCAGATGAAGGCTGACATTTATGTGCATATTAAAAAAGACAGCACAACTGAATTTGAACACTGCATTTTTATTATTATTGTTCAACATGTCAACTTAAGAGTCAATATAATTCCTTCTTATCAAAATGTGATGCATATTTGTAAAATATGAAAATAATTTACCATGGATGTCTTTCTACATTATCAAATACATTTATTTTTCAAATGCTTTCAAACATGGAATAATTTTTCCAAACTACTCTCTCTGTGGATAAATACAATGGTCAGACACTATTGGTGTACTTCACTTATAGTAACATCTGATGTCATCTATATTTACATGAGCAGACCATGAGCTGACAAAAGGCATACAGTGACAGAAACAATATGGCTTCCATACGTCTAGGCTGTATAGCACTGCAGCCCACGATGACCTCCGACCCTGTAAAGTGCATTGTCCCAACACAACAGTAGCTACTACACATGGTGTTTAAAAAACCCCACACATTTCTCTTAAAGCACTTCATAACTGTGTTCCTACATTGTGCTGTCAAACGGAGAACATGCTACATCACTGTAAACGATACATGGATACATGACAATAAAACAGCAATCGACTGCTACAGTGCTGCGGCCACTATCCATAACATACCCGTGAAAAACAAAAGTCATACATTTAAAAATATCAAACATGACGAATGAATAAGGGTGTGTCCACCAACGAGCTGTATTTTAGCGCACAGCTGCTGAGAGCGCACTGGGAAAGCTGTGGACGCACTGTGTGTGTGTCCACCACAAGCTGCTTTTTTTTTGTTGCTACGATACGGACCCATGGACCCGCCATTCTTTGACCTGATTGGTCAACTGAACTAAAAGTGACATTGATGAGCTGTGCTCTACTGCGCTTTAGCAAAAAAAGTTGAACTTTTTTCAATTGAAAAAAGTGCCAAGTAACCTACCCATTGTAAACAATGAGAAAACAGCGCCAGCTCTGAAATACAGCTCGTTGGTGGACACAAATCTTTATACAGCTGCTCTTTCATCCACGTTGTCCTTCACCCGTTTGGTTTTGACTGTCTCTCCCCCTCTCTCCATGAGGATGGGTGGGTTCAGAAGCGGTAGGACAGGTGCTCAGTGAACCTGAAGGTCTTGGCCTCGTTGACGCTGCACAGCAGGTCCTGCATGCGTCGGGCGTGCCGCTCCTCCACCACCAGCCTGCGGGAGAGCTGCCGGGCTGCCTGCTGCTCTGCCCGCTTCTCCGCCCGCTTGTGCTTCAGCCACCTGCGGGAGAGGCGGGAGGGAGGGAGGTAAATTAAACTGAGGCCTTGTCCAAAACCGTAATGCATCATGGGATATCGTGCGGTAATGCGTACTGATTTGGCCAAAATGTAATATGTAGTATGCAGTATGGTTAGTGCACTATATAGGAAACCAGATTTGTACACTGATTTCTGACAGCACTACAAAATGGTGACACCCCAAATAGTGCACTATATAGGGCACAAGTGAACCAATCCGGACACAGCCTGAAACTGAAACTCATGAGGCATGAGAAAAGGGCATAGGACCCACATTTCCTCTCTGGGATTAATAAAGTACATCTTGTCATATCTACTTGCCTGGGATCCCTAACATAAGGATGCCTAATATAAGGTTTCAAAAAAGGTGAAGAAAGACCAACTCTTTAAAGGCCCGTTCGCATTCCTCCCGGTTGTGTAGGACGTAGCCACTCTCCTCCTCCATCCTCTTCATCTCCTCCAGCTCCTTCTCTCTGTGCTGCTGCTCCTGTTTCCTCCGCAGCCAGAACCTGAAGGCCTCCTCTCCGTCACTGGTGTCTCTCTGCACACAGAGGTTTGTAGTTAAGTCAAGCTATGGATTCTAAAGTTTTTAACCTGCAGTTCTGTTCTGCAGTTTATATATGAGGCACTTCTGGTTATGACATTGGGAACCATGCTGTCATAATTAAGTATTATAAATATGTCATCGTTAATAATAAATAGTATTTCAGGTGAATAGGTCAGAAATAATAATAATAAATAAATAATGAATCACTAAGTTTCTCCTTCTATTCTACTCCTTTAATTCATTGGAACATTAGTGAAGTAGTGTGGCTCTCGCGCGTGTGGCCGTTACTCTGCTGTTCTGTCTCTCCATCTCCTGCGCTCGGTGGACCCTCCTCTCTTCTCGGAGCTGCTCTCTCTTCCTCTTCAGCCACGCTCGGAAGGCCACCTCATTCTCCTGCCGCTTCTGCTCATCTTCCTCCTGCTTCTTCTGCTCCGCCTGGCGGGAGAAAAGGTGAGGAGAAGGTGAATGAAATAACATTTGTTCTGGTATATATAATTTCTTTAAAGGACAAATTTGCTGCTTTTCAACCTTATCTCTATCTATCCACATTAGGGATAGTGTGACAAACGGTTGTAGATGTTGCCGATGCTCTCGCCGGATGACGTGTTTCGTCATCCAGCGGACAAAAGTAGCGGGGAGATATGGGTGCAGGCAACATGGAGGAAAGGTAAACATTGTTGTTTTTTTTGCACATACTACCCACATTGAAATGATACAAAGCCAGTTGAAAAGTGGCGAAGTATGCGTGCAAAAAATGGTAGCAATGATCATTATTAGACGTACTTTTTAAAATGTATTGCAATATCGCTCAAAATTACACATCTAAACATAATCCAACCTTCTCTTTAACCACTAACCACTAATTCCGTCGTGTTGTCTACCTCTCGAGCCAGTCTGTCTCTCCGCTCCTGGATCTTCTGCAGTATGTCCTTCTGTTGCGGGGAGAGGGTGTACATGCCTTGGCTTGGGCTCCCTGTGGCTGACTGCACCCGCCGCTTGGCTCCTTGCTTCTGGCTGCCTTTCAGACTGTGGCTGGCTGAGCTGGGCCTGTTCCGGGGCTGGGACGGGGGTCTGGGGGCTCTCAGGTGCTCCATACCCAGATGGGAGAGGGGATGAGGGGAGGTGGCGGAGGAGGAGGTGCGCGTCTTGTTTAGGCCCGGAGACGCCTCCTGTAGGTGAGGGGAGGAGCGGGTGTTGTCCCTGGAGTGTTTGACCAACGGAGGAAGTAAACCGTGGCTCTCCACTTCATTCAGACTCACCAGATCAAACTTTCCATCTTTCTCCACCAGGACTCTCCCCTCTTTACTCCCTTCTCCTCCGTGGTCACCTCCTACTTTCCCAATTCCCAGGCTGTCACCAACTGACCCTCCCGCCGCCCAGCTACTCCCCTCCCCTGCTGCGCTGTCCTTCCGCGGGGAGATGTTGAGCTCAGACAGCCTCCCTGACACCTCCCCCTCCGCGTCTCTGTCTGGTTCCGCCCTCCCGGCTGCTGCCGGTGCTTCATCTCCCGCGCTGCTGCCGGCGGTGGGGGGGTGCTGGTGGTCGTTGTTCTGCTGGTACTCCAACGGAGGCACCACCAGGTCCACCAGCGTCTCCTTGAAGTGCAGCCGGCGGCGCCGCGTGGCGTCCGGCGCCTCCTGGTCTCTCAGCTCCCGGTTGGCCTGCTGTATCTTGTCCAGGATGTACTTCTTCTCCTCGTCCGTCTGCTTGTCCGCCGCCGAAGGGGGCACGACTACGGTGGGTGAACGGCGCGTCGGGCTGTCGTTTCTGTCCGAGTCGTACTCCAGAGGCTCCATGGGTGAGGGCCACCTCTCCTCATTGTCTTCCTCCTCTTTGTCATCGTCAGCTCCCTGCACTTCTGCCTTCCTTCTCTTCTTCTCCTCTCCTCTGGTGGTTCCTTCCTTCCCCGACTCTTCTAGTTCTTTGTCGATTTCGGCCTCAATGTCATCATAGTCGGGACCCTGGAAGATGACGCCATAGAAAAACGATGAATAGACTGAAGTAATGAAAATACCATCATCGACTATAATTCCACCTGTTGTACAATCGCGCAAAAGATCAGGACTCAATGAACACAATCAATATATGTGTGGTAACATAGTCGTGTTTGTGTGTGTGTGTGTGTGTGCATGTGTGTCTATCAATTATGCATCGGTAGCAAGTATACAGTAGTATAGGGTCTCTTGAGCACAGTGAAAGTATCTCATTGTGTGTGAGTGGAGTGGAAGTTTCACTTGGCGGCCTGGTAACATGCCCCGTGTGGGTAACTCAACACTACTCACTATAACACTTTGAAGGAGCACATTGATCCCGTGGATTCTGGTGTGCGGTAAATACAATAGCAATGCATGCGCGCAGACACACACGATAGCCTATACCTTTTCAATGTAATTACATGTGAGAGTTTGGCCGGTTGGTGTGAACAACAGTTTGAGGGTTGGTGGCAATTGTCTACTTAATGAGAAACAATTAAGATGACGATACAAGAAAGCAATAGAAAACATAAGGCAACACATTTAGGCATTAACCCATTAGTTGGGAATGAGAGGAAATAATGAAAGCCATCTCCAAACAACAGCAACATAGCTCTGGTCAAAACTATTTACAAACACTATTTAGCAGACGCTTTTATCCAAAGCGACTTACAGTGAATTCAAATACAGTACATGTCATCAATGAGCCAGGAGAGGTTAGGCATCTTGCTCGAGGATGCCTACGGGTAGGTGGCGAACGTTGGGGGATCAAACCCAGTACCTTTCAAACACCTTATATCCACTACTACACTATCCTGCCCCACCTGCCCTCATACCTGGTCCTCACTGCGGCTGTCTTCAGTGATCAACCAGTCCAGGTCCTTCTCAAAGTCATCTTCGTACCCATCTTGGGCTTTGTCGAACACAATCTCACTCATCATCCGAGTAAAACACCTGTAACAAAATACAAATACAAATAAAAACATTGCGGAGAAAGTGTAGGTGTTTTTCCAAGACTAAGCAGTTCATTTGTTTGGGTTGCCATTGCAGACACTTGACTTGGATACCTGACCAGACACCTAATTAATCGCCATTGTTATTCGGCCTCGGACATATCAGTTACTGGTCACTCGAACAAACAAAGTCTTGTCTATCTTTTGTATCTCTTGTCTATCTCTTGTCTATCTTTTTGTGCTGTTTGTTTTTGCATTTAGTTATGAAGTCTCTACAGCTCTCTAGTGGCAATAGAGAATATTGTTGTGGATCTATGGTTCCCCAATAGGCTTACAGACAAATTGAATGTAGTGGATGAACTACTCTAGGACAATAGACTGACAACATGCCAAGGTCGATGTTTTCTATACAGAACAATACAAAAAAACAAAGATCTCAGTGGATAGAAAATGGAAAATCTTTTATTTCCTCATACAAAACGAAAACACAAAACTGTCATGATGTTATAACAACTTAATCACAAACTATGTCCAGTATCCTGATCACAAATTAAATCTATCACGATGGATGTGTCACCCTCTCCTGGACATACATCAGCCCAGCTTAATACACGGGTGGTGTTCTTTCTTTAATCTGCTCTGATCTGTCAAAAGCATCATGCTGTAATAATAGCATGAAACTCTACAATAGAGCAACCCGTCTGCAGGACAGGTAGGCCTACGGATGTTGAACACCATCTAAATAGCCTACATCTTATCAAAGCGTTATCAAAGACGTCTACATTACTAGGACCTATAGGTTATATTACATACAATGAATAGAATAATACATGTAATACAACTACATGGGTTTTAAAGTTCGGAGCAGCTTAAACTTAAACTCACCAGCACCTGTTGTTGGTGAGGTTGTCGCGTCCTAATATCGAGATGCGATGGATGGAAACTAAATGTAACCGAGTGCTTTCGGCTACTGCTCCATTGTACTGGCCCACATATCAGCCCGCCGTCTGTAACACTTGGACGCATAATCTGCTTGTGGTTCCTCTGCTGGTCTTTAAGGGGTTAATAGTCGTTGCCATAGAGACCTACAACACGCTTCCGTTTCACACATGCGCAAAAAGGAGTGGGGCTGTTGTGTGCGTGCGCGCACGAGTGTGTGCGCGCGCGTGTGTGTGTGTGTGTGTGTGTGTGTGTGTGTGTGTGTGTGTAAAACAACTGTAAACGGATAGTGAGAACAATTGGTTCTTTTGTTCTGTGTTTTATTTAGGTATATAGAGTCACCATGTGCCTAAACGCGCACTGCTTCTGGGCGCCTGTCGTAAGAACTACTTATCCCACAACTTGAAGAACTACATGTCCCACAACTTGAGGAACTACATGTCCCACAACCCCACTGTCAGTAGGCAAGAACTACAGGAGGACACGCCCCCGCTCTCGGCTGCACGTACGACAACTCGCTGATAACGTCAGAGGACCAACCAAGCGTGTAATAATCCTGCACGGTTACCACATACCGCCTAGGAGACCTGCTAATGGCTACTTTCGTACTCAATTCGGTCAATAGATCGGCTCAAATCACCACAAAGCAGTGCTTTATTTCACATAAAGTAAGTAGACTGGCACGAATACAAGACGTCCACGTAACGTCGTTTCACAGCTCTACGGTGCACAGGTGGAGTACGGTGCTTCCTCCCGCAGCGAGATGGCTGTCCAGAGGT
>OMKN01017402.1:0-17457 GCA_900302345.1 Melanonus zugmayeri
TTTAGTAAGAGAGTGATGCGAGGGGGGGGGCGGGGGAGAGACACATGTCCCTGAGTTTATATTGGGGAGAGAGAGAGAGTGATGGATTGATATATATATATACACACACACACACACACACACTATGCGAACGTTAACTAGAGGCATTTGGATGAACATGAAAGATGGTGAAGTAGCATTCAAAGTGTATCTGGCTTCTGTAAAACAGCACGATGCCAAATCAGACGGGTGATTAGAGAAGGAAAACCATTTGATTGGTTCATGCAGAAGTGATGAAACGGCTGTGATACTGTTAGTCTGTTGGGAGTGGAAATGTTATGTTGTTAAAAAAAAAAAATTGTGCCTGCCAACATGAAAAACCACTTTAATTTCATGGTGTCTTTAAGGAAAACGTACCAGTATTGCTTTTACAGTATGTGTGTGTTTTTACAAGCACACTTTATTGCTTACTCCATCTTAAAATGAGAGAATTACATATTGTAGAATTAAAATACTACATGGGAATAGACAATGTGAAAAAAATGACGTTGCTTTGGCCGTCAATCTTGCAGTGGGTTTGTTTGCAGCAGGGCGGTGAGGTGTGGTGGACCCGTTTGAGGAACCTGTTTGAGGAGCTGAGGAGAAGGGTAGGCCCCCACGATGGCTGAGGCCATGTCTGGACTGACTCTGTTCAGCTGCTGGATCTGTCTGGTCCACACCCGGAGCAGACCTCCCCCGACACGGTCCACCTTCTCCCCCCCCGCCCACTCGCTCTCCAGGCAGAAGGAGAAGCCCGTCTTGTCCCTGTCGTGCCTGCACATCCATGATGCCACGTATAGAATATATAGATTACACACACACACACACCACGTTTTATTCTACTGGGTTTCCTCACTTGAAAGGGGCCTCTGCTATGGCTTTGGTTGTCATGGCGATGTGATCAGAAAAGTCCTTCCATGTCACCAGGAAACGCACCGGCACTCCGGTGTGCAGCTGCAGATGTACGACAGCCTGCAGAGAACACCAGAATAACGACGACAACCACACTAAGGGTGCGTGTCCACCAACAAGCTGTATTTTAGAGCTGGCGCTGTTCTCTCATTGTTTACAATGAGACGAGCGCTGTGCTCTGCGCGCTTTTTAGCCATATAGCACCTTGGCGCTTGGCTCTTTTTTCAGTTTAAAAAAGTTTAACTTTTTGGGCTAAAGTGCAGTAGAGCACCGCTCATCAATGTCACTTTGAGCTCAGTCGACCAATCAGGTCAAAGACGGGCGGGTCCATGAAATGGCAATGGCATGTTTTCGAGTGGACATGAAAGTAAACATGAGCCTCAAACTTATTCCAAACTAGCAACAAAAACACCAGGTAAAAAAAAGAAAGGTAATATCAGGTAAAGACGGGTATTTACGGATAAAACAAGGTCATATGGAGAGATATCGTTGCTACTAGCCTTCTGCGTATCCCGTATCGTAGCAAAAAAAAGAAAAAAAGCAGGTTGTGGTGGACACACGCACAGCGCCCAGCACTTTCCCAGTGCACCCTCAGCAGCTGTGCGCTTGGCACTAAAGGGGGTGACTAAATACAGCTCGTTGGTGGACACACACCCTAACTCCTCCACCCTGATGAAGAGATGTTCTGGAATGCGCTTCAATTCTAAACATGAATCAGGGAGCAAAATATTATATTCAGAAAATGTGTATTGTTGTTTGGCACAGCCGGACAGTAGCTTACTTCAGGCTTTGTTTTTACCCTATGCAGGTACAGCTGTTCTGTTGCTTAGACTTCAAACTCTTGGAAATTAAACTTTTTAATTCCACGCCGTCAAATATTTTTTTCTATCTTTCTTGGGAAAAAAAACAACTTCATAGGATTACAGATCCAAGAGAGCCTTTTAAAGTGATATTGTTTGTATAACTTACTAACTCCCTTTGAACGTACAAAATATAGATACTATGTCGTTTGGACGAGTTATTAGCATGTACATGTGGTTACCAGTCCACTGCACCATCAATCAGATACTATGAGTAGTGCTGTGAGTTGGTGGACAGCAGGACTGCTTCCCTACGCGTGCTGTGTGTCTACTGTGTCTAGTGTGTCGAGTGTGTCTAGTGTGTCGAGTGTCTCTAGTGTGTCTTCATTATTTGGGTCTGGCTGTGTGTCGAGTGTGTCTTCATTATTTGGGTCTGGCTGTGTTCTATGCAGGAATACAAATCATACCCATGATTCATAGTGATGATTCAGGCAAAAACAATTAAAAAAAAGTGTTTAAATTGCATAGAGAATGCATTTGCAATATTAGGATCATTATTAATGGATTGTGTATAGGCGATATTGTTTTTATTATTTTAAATATTACTGGTCTAGGTATGGCCTCTAACATAATGTTATTATTTTTTATAATAATTTAGTAAATTGTAACATAAAACACTTTTTTCTGAACCAATTACCTTTTGAGGAAGATGTTACTAATTATCATGAGTTCCTTGTCTTGTAGCGCTGCATCATTAGCAATGCTGAAGCTGGCTAATTAACATTATTCTCTCCAGATTGTGACAACAACACTGGCCTTAATCTGCTCCTCAACCAGCGTGTAGGTGTGTAGACTGGTGGTTAAATATACTCATGGAGAAAGTGCCATAACTAAAGTGCAAGAAGAAGAAGAAGAGCCTTGAAGAAATTCACAAGAAGAAAATAAGTCTGCACTAAATGTCTAGCTGTCTCTTCATATTGCACTAGGACTGCTGTATGCCTGGCATTGTCTGTTCAAAGAGAAAGAAGGTCTTTAAAATGAGAACCCACTCAATGCTAGCAGCCCGTCTCCAGTTCTCCATCTAATATGCAATGTTGATGGCAGGGGGATTTATTATTGATGGACCAGCCAGTCTGATCTGGGAAGGCCTGGTTGACCATTTCATCCTGCAGCCTATCACCTCAGAGACTCTGCTGCATTTAAATATATATATAATCGTTTCTTTGTTTGAATATGGATGTTGATATTACATGCTAACCATCAGACCCGTATATATTATTAAGCGCTGTCAGAAAGTCCAAATCACTGCTGGTTTGTGAGGACAAATGGTTCTGCCCTTGGAAACCTTGAGGCTAGGTCGAGCCATTAGTGAGGCATTTGTAAAGCACCCATGTGTTTGTAAAGCACCCATGTGTTTGTAAAGCACCCATGCTAACAATGCGTGGTTATGCTATCATCATGTTATGCTATCATGCTATAATAATAATCGTTAGGATTATTATTATTATTACTATTAGTACATTCACATTTTGCTAAGATGTCCTCCTTGGTTCTTGTCTTTGCCCCTGGACCAATAACTGCCTCACCTGAAACAATACGACCACTTTTGTCCAAATATACATTCCCATCCCATTTTACAACCTACAACAATAGACACACGTCCCCAAATTCTAATCTTACAATTAGCCTATTCGCAATCTTCTTTCCTGAAGTAGTGCCCTGTGTGTCTCTGGGGAAAGTTGTGTGGAGCAGGGCTCTTCATCACAGCACACACCTTGATTGGCGGAGGCGATAGTTCGCCTTGGTCTAGCATGAAAAATAATGGCCAAATGACCAGTTATAACCAGTTATAAGTTTTAGTAGGCAATAAGACACTTTAGAAATAGCTTTACATAAAAAAGTATAATTATTAAAAGATGGTTAAAATATAATTAACAAAGTTGTGATTTTGTGGATTACAATAGCATCTAGATCATTAGATGAACAGTAATCATCATCAGTCATTTCTTTGTTTTCTCAGACTAATTCCCTTCGATGGATTCAAACGTGAAGCAGCAACAAATGAGCTGCAGTAAACATCTCGTTTGACATGAAATGAAAGATGAAATGACTCAAATAAAAAACTAAACTGCTTGAATATTGCTTTTTTTGCAATTCCTTTGGAAATGGTATAGCCTCATGAGACCGTCTTGATGTTCACGTTTGTGTTTCACAATCAAATCACATCAAAAAATGTTCAAAAAACTCCAGCCAATCAGAGTGACGCTCGTGCTCTCTTCGCTCTTGCCAAACCCGGTTGGAAGTAAAGCCAAAACATAAATCTGAGAAAAGCATTCCGTGCACATTTATGTTAATCGTTATTCAGTCTATTTCGGATAAAAACAGTTCCGATTGCGCCGTAGATTGCTACTTTCCTCGGGAGCCGCCATTGTTTTTATAATTCGGCAGACTGCGGCGCTCCTTGTTCGTAGTGAACTGAAACTCCCGCCTCCGAGAAACAGAACATGAACTCACGAGATCGGAACGGTTTCACGAGGCTAGAGATGGTATGCAATTGTATACATATTGTAAGTGTGGACTCGACCACCTCACCGCCCACCATGGCCATTTAACGGTTGTTTTTGTGTGTGGACAGACTTGGATTCATAATTTAGATCCAGCAACAGGTCTCAGAATGTATTTCTGTATTTCTTCATTCACCGCCTGTATTTTTTTGTTTTGTTTTTGTTTGTTTTTTCATTCTGTAGACAAGATATATAGAAAAAAATATATAGAGTCAGACTGGCAAGACGGCAAGTGTCCCATTCAAGTGATGTCCAATCATCACATATACCACCATCACATGCTCATTTAATTTCTATTCAGGCACTGCTTTGGACATTACAACCATTGCAGGAACATGGTTAGGAAACTACATGGCTTCCTTCCATCCAAAACCGTTGATGTATAGACATGCTTGAAGCACTTACACTGACAACTTCCTGTTTCTTCATTCTTGAGTAGTCGCAGCTAACCTCCGTTGCTGCACTTACTGGCTACTTACACTCCCCAGTCCCCGTCCACAGCCTCTCCGCACACCGCCGCAAGCTGGTCGCCGCTTTCATGTATAAAAAAACTGTTGGACAGATCTATCCAGTGTGAGATGGTCTGATTTGTCAAGTACACTTCCTGCCTGACACCTACAACACACAACTACAACTACAACTAACTACAACTACAACCAACAGCCTCCTGCATCATTGAAAGACCAATGGTTTTTTGTAGTAATTACAAAAAAATAAGTGATTTACTTTGTGTCAATTGTGTTGTGTCCACAAACTGCAATTGGTGAAAAACTATTTTGCAAATGAATGTTTTCAACAACACCGCCCTAACATGGCCGCCAAGCTTCAAGGTTGAGAGTCGGACACTTCACTTGGTAATTATCTTGAATTCACATTTCACCCCCCATGCTCCGAACAAATTTGAACCAAAACAAAACAGAAGAGGACTAGAAAAGCATTATTATTGCCTCCGCCTTTCAATGATACAAGCGGGTCATGAGACTGACTTCCCATAGGTACGCTGCTGTAATTGCTTTACCAGCTATACCTCTGCTGACGGGGGGAACCAGACTGCTCCTGGAAACAGTGTGGACAGAAAGATGATGACATGACATGTTGTTTCAGGATTCTCCTCTGAGCCGTATCGATTCATATTCCTCTCACTCCATCCACGTGTATCCTGTTGGAAAGCTTCCATCTAATTGTTGCGCTGGAAGTTTGGGTGCGCATGTCTATAGAGGCACGACGGATGTGTTATTGCTTCTTTCATACATTTGGACGCCTGTGGACCGAGTGTCAGACCTGTATCACACAGCGATAGGGTTTGGAAGAGATATAGACATGCATCCAAGTTTAGTCGTTTTAACCGGCTAATCATCTGTGATGCGTTTATTGATTGGATGTTAGTTTTGGTGAATTGAATTGTTGGTGCGTTGAATGTATGCGTTAATATACATTAATATGAATAGAATCCGATGGAATATAGTGAATATAGATATTATGTAGTCAAGCTGCAGTTGAGCATGTGATAATTTGATACCTAAATAATGACATACACTGTTTTTCGGTTGATACATATATACCAGAGTGCCCTTAAACAGGGGAATGATTACACGCAGCTCTTGCCTTCACTCATCTGTATTAAGTGATATATTAAACAATTCTAACAAAAACATTTTTCCATACAGTGTTCACACACAGTCTTGAGACCTATCTTTTTAACTTACAATTATTCAAATTGTCTTTTTACCTGCATTACAACATGAAATGCGAATTATATGATATATTTTTACTTTTAAACGTATATATTTTTGCTGCCATATGAACTAGGCTCTTAGTTCATATAAACCCTTTACCAGCTTACCAGCACAAATATATGAATGTAACAGTAAATGGTACTGCATTTATATAGCGCTTTTCCCACCAGTGGCCACTCAAAGCGCTTTACAATTAGTGCCTAACATTCACCCATTCATACACCGACGGCAGTGCCAGCCATGCAAGGCGACAGCCAGCTCATCGGGAGCAGTTAGGGTTAGGGTGTGTTGCTCAGGGACACCTCCACACTTGGCTAGGAGGAGCAGGGGAACCTTCCGGTTGCCAGACAACCACTCTACCTCCTGAGCCACTGGTCAAACTGGCCTACTGATTGTACTTGCCCACCGTGCTTCCCTTTACTTTTACTGTTCTTATTCCCTTTCCTGTTGTTTTTAATTGTTTGATTGTTTTTATGCATTGTAAGGTGACCTTGGGTGTCCTGAAAGGCGCTCCCAAATAAAATGTATTATTATTATTGTTAATATAGAATGGATATTCAGTGACTAAACTAAAACCAAAAAAATCTGAGATTAAAAAAGTCAATATAACTATATATATATATAACAATAATATTTACAATTTTTATTTACAGAAAGAAGATTGCGAATAGGGTAATTGTAACTCGGGGCTGTTTGCTCGCTATTGCTTTTCTCCTTGTCGGAGCAGTGGAGCGGGCACACGGGATCGTGGGATATCTTGACCCACGAAGGATACGTCTATGCTGCCTTCAGAACCTGCCTAGTTGGAGGCTCCTCAGAAGGACGCGTCTATGCTGCCTTCAGAACCTGCCTAGTTGGAGGCTCCTCAGAAGGACGCGTCTATGCTGCCTTCAGAACCTACCTAGTTGGAGGCTCCTCAGCAGGCAGCGTCTTTTGTAAATATTCGATTGAGACGTGACCTGATGCCTCCCTGCCTCCGAAGGCTGCCTGAATAGGCAGCACTTTAGCCGTTCAGGACACAGCCAAGATCTGCATCACTGATCTGCATTCCTCCTTTCATCACTGGCTGCTGTCTTAACAGTGACCAGTACTAATAATCTGAAACCAAGAATGAAATGACATGTACTGAAAAGAGAATACTGTAATAACTGTAATAAAACAAGAATTAAATTAGTTTTGTCTGAAAATGAATTATTCTTATCTGTCACATACTACTTGTGACAAGAGCATAGCCTACAGTTTAGTTCTTTTTTGGGCTTTGAAGATGAAATTTACATAAAATAAAAACTCACATGGAACATCCCAGTGGGCATTTTAGAGTACTATATGTTTCACGCTGACTCCCAGCGTACATATACTGTACTGTGTGTATAAAGGCTTTCAAAATGTTCCCCCTTCTAGCACTTGAACACCAGACGAATAATTCCATTACACCCATCTTATCCCAAACAGACAGACACTAAAAAGAGACAAAGCTGAATGGATTGAAAAGACATTTGACCAGAAATAGGCAGCGTCTGTTGTGTATTCAAGCCTCAAACCAGACAAATGGCATCATATGCCAGGTTCACCCAGGGCCGCTGTCTGAGAGACAGGTATTCATTTGTCCAAGGGCGTCGCGAAAGCCTCCGTCTCGCTTTCTTATTTACATCTTCACTGTCACATGGTTCTTTCAAAAGGGCATGCGTAACATTCCCGCGGTGACGTCGCGCCCGGGTTCACTGCCTCGAGAGTAGAGGAACTTTAATGTGGTCCCCCATGGCAACAGTAAAAAGTCAACCTTGATAAAACGCAAACACTCACTCCAGATTCACTGGGACTACAGCCCCCAGATAGCCTGGCTAGGCATCACTGCCACCGCATGCAGTCTCATGGCACTTGGCACCCACACAGTGTACTCAACATGATGTATGATGATGTATGATGGTTACGGCCATATATATATATATACCGTGTGTATATAGAGAGAGAGAGAGACCTTGTAATCATTCCCCGAGAGACACCGGCTTCGGCGTATTATAACACTTCTTTAAGAGTCTCGAGAAGCACTGTGTGACTGCCTTCGAACGCTCCGCTCCATCAACCAGAGCAGATGGGCTGTTTAGCCTCTGCCCGGTAGCACGGGATATCTCCTTTCCAGTCAGTCACTCACAGCAGTATTGTGGTAGCAGCTTGACGTGGCTGTGAAATGTTATCACTGGAGTTGGATCTTCATTAGACTGGATAAAGGACCACACAATCAATGCACACATTGCAGATTGCTTTACCATGGAGTGTACACAAAACAGCTGCATCGTTGGCCCCCTGTGTAGGTACCACCCTCCAACCTCCAAACCTTCGGCGCTAGAGCCTTTTCCAGGACTGCACCCCGACTCTGGAACTCACTCCCACATCCCGTCAGAAATTCATCCACGCTCCCCATTTTCAAATCCCGATTGAAAACATTTCTTTTCTCCCAAGCTTACAACCTCCCCTACCCCTGATGATCCCCCATGTTATATCTATAATTCCATGTTTCATGTTGTTTTTTGGTCTTTTTGTCTTTTCTGTGTCCACCAATTTTCCTATTGTATCTGCATCCTATCTGTTATTGTACTGTATTTGTTATTGTTATTGTATTGTATTGCATCTCACCTGCTTGTCTCCACATTCTCACCCCTGTATTGTACTTTGTTCTTTGTTACTGTAATTGCGACTTTGGGTCATTGAAAAGCGCTTTATAAATAAAATGAATTATTTATTATTAAATAAAGTTTATTATTATTATTATTATTATTATTATTACTACCTGCTCTGCCTGCATAAACTTACCAACTGTACAATAAACTGGTTTTATTGTACAGTTGATGTTGTCTACACAACATCTACCTGTGTCCTGTGGTCAGAGGAGCCCAGAAAAGCCACTTCAGTGGTGTGTAGCAGTAGCACTACTACAGCATTATATTCCATTATATTTTGAGTTGTCACCTGGTGCATGAATTTTGTGTTTTCCTTTAGGCTTGCATAAATAAAAAAATGTCCACCATAAATTGATGCAGAAAAGAAAAGCAGAAAAGCAAAAATTGGCACATTGCTTTATTCAATCTCCTCTGACGAGCACACATAAAAAGTTTTATCAACCAGGGAGCCATAATAAAATAAAATTCACATCTCCCGGACACTGATGAGTTTCCGAACATTCCCTTGGCAGTCGCAAATACGAGAGGGCTTTTTCCAAACACTTGAAACCATTGTTCTACAGTTTATTGGAATTAAATCGTTGCGTGAGATACACTTCCACAACACTATGACTAAGGAGGTTTAGAATTTCCTAGAACCGTGCTCCTTGTTAGGTAAAAGATGTATGAATAGAATAGCGTTAAGAACTACTATATAACATGCAAGTCAGTATCTTTTTTTGTTGTTGCTTCTTTGGACACAATTTTTACTGTGTTGTTGTATTCTTGCCAGTATTGTAACAAACAAACTCCCAAACGTTCCTGAAGAGTTGGGGCATGTTTTATTAACTGTTATTAATATTAATACATTTTGTTTGTAATGAAATAGTTAAATGTGCAGCCAGTGTTCCTCTTAGTAGGCCTACCTCAACATTTTAGCATGGTTGACAAATTAACAATGCAAACATTTACAAAAAAAGGGAGAGAAAAAAATACACAATGGCCTCATTTTGGTGGGTGGCCAAAACTCTCTCCGTTTGGGGCAGTAGGTTGTGTTGCAGGCAGGGAGAGTACCATTCAGGTTTACCCCCTGCTGCTCCCCACCATACACACACACACACATATATACATACACACAGATTAATGAACACACACACATGTACACGGATGCATGCACACACACGCACACACACACACACACACACACAAGGATGCATGCATGCACACACACACACACATGGATGCATACACACACATACCACACAACACACATGGATGCATGCACACACACAATAACAGCACCGGCATGGCTGAAAGCAACCATCCACCCTGAAGGATTGTACAGCGAGCCACTGACTCATCACATGCTGCATGGGTGCGGTTTCTTTGCACTTGACTCAGGCCTCTGAACTCTGGCCTCTCTATGAAGGAAGCCATGCACAGTGATTTTTTATTTTTTATCCTTTGGATGAAGTGGGTTATTGCCAGAGTCACTTTCTGTATCCTTCATCTCTGAAGGAAAAGCCAGAGGTGGGCATCTGTTTCTCTGACTTGATGTATGTCCCATGAGATTCCATACAGGCTAGTAAGGGCAGGTAGAGATTCATAGTGCAGGTTTAACTCATTGATAGAGATGGTAAGATATTTACTTTAAAAAGCCTCTATAATAGAGGGTGGTGTGTGGTGTGTATATTACAATAGTTATTTTGTATTTGTTTGTGATTATCACCCACAAACAAATCGTGTGTTGTTAGATCAGAAACGCTTTATACATTTACATGTCCTACGGGTCATTTTTGGACACATTTCTAAATACTTTTTTAAATAGTTTTGAATGCCGTCATGATGTTAAGATACGAATAGGATAATTCAGAGGTAAATCATTTCCAAAATAAATAAATAAATAAAATGAAAGGTCAAACTAAAGGTCAAACAAATCCCTTTGTCAAATAATTAATTGCATTTTAAGTTGAATAATGTGTTGAATAATGTGTCTAATAAACCACATTTGCGGAATAGTTAACCTAAAGTAACAAATAGCTCCCAAGCATCACTAGATGATTGTACCATAGACAGAAGATAATGTTGATTATTTAAAAGTACTTCTACTACTACTAACACTACTCCTAATCCCAGCAAGTCATTTAGATAAACTTAAAATATGACGCCTGCCAAAAACAGGCCCATAAACAGCCCTCCTACAGAGAGACCAGGAGAATTGCTGGAATTGACAATATAATAACATTTTGTGCTCCGTTCCTGGTGCTTGGAAGGGAAACTCTTCACCGCAGGGGTCAGGCCAGCTCCTCGTAAATATCTTCAAGCGGTGTCTTTATGCACTTGGTATTTAGTTTTATTGCCGTCAAGCAGAAGAGAGATACGCCAGGGATCTCCTGCCACGGGAGGCTTGTTTTGGTTCTACCTGCCCCAAGATATCACGAAGGATCGTAACTTCACCTTGAAAGCATGAAATAAGGTGGAAAAGACAATGTGTGTCTGTCCACATGACAAGTGAATTTAGATTACAAAGTGGTATTTCAAAGAAACTGAAAGAAATACCTTATAGGATTACATGTTATTTGCTAACCTTCATGTAGGCTCTGTGTAAACTGTTTTATATTGATCTATATTCCTGCTTTCCTGTTGGTCAACAATGAGCATGATCCAACAAGCAAGAAAAACATTGCAACATCGTCTACAACATGTTCCACAATGACTGGGATGAGCCATTCAGCGGTACTAAGTCCATCTTTTGATCCGTTTGTACATCTTAAGTTTTCTTTTATTATTTTACGAACTTCACATCATGTGTTGGAATGTGGGAGATCATAAATGCATCGGCAGCAGCATTGGTTCACCGCTAGCTTATTTCTACACACAATAAAACATCACAACCACATGACACACACAACATACAAAAACAACCAAGCTGTACAATAATTTAGTATGTGGGTTCTTTAGGGGGACGTGTTGTTGTAACTTGTAGCGAAGACAGTCAACATTGCTCGATGCAAAGAGCGGCCGCCGATCCTCATCGTCCTCATGTTCAGATGAAAGACTCCATTTGCGGTTGGGTTTTGTTGTGTGTTTTTTGTGAATTAGGTTGTGACTGTGTCTGACTGAGCTTTTTTCTTCCTTTCTTTTTTTTTGTTTAACCCACAGTGCAGTTACTCAGCATGGTCTCCTTGGTAATCTGCCCACCAAAGGGATGTGTGGCAGATTAGACAGGGTCTGGAAAACTAGTAGGAGCAGTCTATATTATCTACGTGGTTACCATGGGACCACAGACCCCCGACCAAGCCTTTTAAAGCCCCGTTTTTTTTTGTATGTCTTCTAGAGGTGGGGACCGGCATGGGGTTTTCACAATGGTAATAAATAGACAAAGAGCCGAGGGACTCGCATGACAATTCAGGGGGGCGGTGAGGCGTCTAATAACACACCCCCGGCATGTTTATGAATCCGCCGGTGGTGGTGGTGGTGGTGGTGGTGGTGGTGGTGGTGGCAGAAGACGCACACAAGACACACACAAGTCTGCACATAGCAAAGCTCTCTCTCTCTCTCTCTCTCTTTCTCTGCAAGCTCAGTGGAGAGAGAGTGACCGGAGACTTCTACATTTGTGGCTCATTGAGGGAGTTCCAACAAACTTTTGTTGTTGTGACACCATTTTGGGTCATTCTAGGCAGACATCTTAACAGAGAGACTTTTATAGTGTTTGTGTTATATAACATTTTGCTGACAGAAGCCTTTTTTTACTACATGGTGGAAATGAAACAAAGAAAGGTTATAGCAACATAGGTAATTCATTGGGGGGTGCAGAAACAACACACATTTACAGATGTCCTGAGAGTCACGGGTTGTTGCGTATGCGATACAAAAGGATATCCTATGATGGCCGCTGCCATCATAGGATATCCTATGATGGCAGCAGCCTATCCTATAGGTTCACACTGACAAATAATACAATAACCGCATACATCCCTTTAGAGGAAGTCAGATAAGGTTGAAACTAATTAGAAAAACACCTGATATTTCCTATCCTGGTCGGCCACGCCAAGGACTATATATATATACTATATCATAAGCATGTGATGACCTCACCGATGTTCGGGCACATGCATTAGTAACCTTCGTATAGAATTCAATTGTGTATCATGTCTCCATGTGTGTCAACCCCTGACCAGTTGAGAAACAACCATAAGCATATATATATATATATATATATATATATACTGTATATATACTGTATATATATTTCCAAACCGGCTAATACATTTTAATTTACACAAGCATACATTTTTTTTACTCATCGTGTATCAATTTTATTCAATGGCCATAATGGAGAACATAATAAGCTACTTTGTATGACGCCTCTTTGAATTAGTAGTATTATTTATTAGTAGAACAGCTGAGTAATAGATGGTATTGTCTGGGTCACTACAATAGAGCACTGGCCTGGTGTGTGTGTGTGTGTGTGTGTGTGTGTCTCTGTGTGTGATCAATGAATAGCAGCATACAGGATTGGGTTTTGAAAGCTGGGGGTTGAAGACAGGTAGTTTTAATGACTGTTGGAGCATTTGACAGTGTGAATATATCTTGTGTGTGGTCAACAGGGCAGCGCTGGGTGGGTGATCCACGGTTACCTTAAAAAACATTCTGCTGTCCTTTTGTTTTTCAGTCAAGTAAAGCTCACAGTGATTATTCCCAGCCTTTTGTCTCTGTCTTCTTTCACACGCCGGTCGGCGGAATTCCTTATGTAGTCGATGTGAGGTCACTGTGAAGAATGGGCTTCATCTCTGTAATGAAAACACCCATGAAGAGACCAACTCTGTGTTTGTTATTTCTCAGATTATCCACTGTGTTTATTTTGTTGATTTGAGTTGGTGTTATATCCATGATTAAATGTATGTGTGTATACATTTGCAGTCTCTGCATTTGTCTACGCAATTAAACACGCTGCTTTGAATGTAGCATAGGAATTCCTCCCCCCCCCACACACACACACACAAAATGCCCCATGACCAACTTCTATGGATCCAATTAGATTTGAGCAATTAGTAAAATGAGTTCCAAACTGTCACATACAGTTTCATGGGTCACTAGACGTATGTTTTTTTTCCATGTTTCTCAAACTTTAACCCTTGTTTGCTCATCTTATGTTTGTTCAGCCCACAAACTTCCCCCGAAAACCATGGTTTCCTCGATTCATATAGTTTGTTTTGAAGTATAAGACTGGAGAAAGCAGCTCCTGGTTTTGCACTTTGATTCTGACAGATTTTTTTTGCATTACCTACACACTTTTGTGTATATGGCTTTTGTATCCGAATATAGCGCGGTAGGTACACACCGTTTGTGTCGGTGTCACAAGCAGTTATTTATAGAACCTTTTTTTTCTTCTACCCTTTGTGTTTGATAAAACCATATCCTTACACGTATACATCATATAATACCATACCATATACGTCTACAATGTTGGTGGGAATCTAATTGCATACATTTTGTGTACAGCTTTTAACCACCGCATGTTTTTTTCCTCAGGGAAGACCTATCCACTACCTTTCATACAACACACTCATCATTTTACATTATGTTTATAGGGCTTTTTTAACATTCCCACCATTCCTTAAGTAATAGTGCCCAGCTTACGGTTCACACTGACATCCACGCTACAATTACTCTTCAGATGATATATGGGGAGTTACAACCGCTGTTAAAGCAGATACAGATATATCTATTATTAATATTATTATTATTATTATACTTACATATGGAATTGCCTTTTTTGGCAGATGTGTTCAATGCAGTATTGCATCTTTTCAATGGAATGTACTGCATTAGGGTTTCCTGATACCGGCATACCTTGACTTCTCATGAAGTGAGATTTGCGTAAGGTAGATGTGTCACGTACGAGTGTTTCCTGAACTCTACCTTAAGCGGCTGCCTCAAGGGACATTTCACGAGTCTTGTCTACGACCTCAAGTGACTCGTAAGGTGGAGATGTTGCCTAATATCTGTGAAATATAGACTAACCACACAGTCAGAAACTACATAAAATAAATAATATGGAAATCATTTAGATTTTTTGTATATTTCGTTTTAATATAGACTATTTTTTATTTCCATCATGATGGGAATAGGCAGGTGAAACGATAACATTGTTATTATGTGCTGGTGATCGCTACGAGAGGTCCAGACCACTCGTGAAAATCTTCCTTGGTTCACGACACACTTGGCGCTAAGGTACATTCGGGAAACGCACCCTAGATATGTTGGTATGGAGGGGTGTATTCACTGGACCTGCAGTGAAAACGATGTATTATGTATTAAATATAAATATTGTATTTGACTGCTTTAGACTGTAAACAGAACCAGAGCACAACTGGTGATGCTAGCTTATTTCCAGTGTTTTTTTGTTTTGTTTTTACCAACTAATGTAGTCCAGACAACTAATCCAGAGATTAAAGCGTTCTTCTCATTTATCTTCCCTCGTAAGGAATTAATTAATTCCTTCATTCATTTTGCTTATCTAATGATGTATTGCAGATTTATATTGCCCAAATTCCGCACCACACAGCAGAATATGCAATATGTGGTCACATTAAAGAATCGTCTATAAATGAAAAACGTCAGGGTTAGAGGGGGAAGCTGTCACTTCCACTATGATTTATGTCACTCCATCGTGAATTCATATACATGTGTGTTGTTTAGATTTGATATAAATACGTATAGTATTGTAGTACTGTACATAGATTTTTGTGCCTTAATGGACATGGCTGTGAGTTGAAGAAGAGAGGAATGACCTGTAGCATATGGCCACAGGTCAGAAGAGCGGCCCCAGCCACCAGGTATGCATCATAGCATCTCATAGAGATAGTGATATTGTGATAGTGCCTTGCTCACAGAGGTAGCACGGGAGATCGGCTAGGACATTAGTGTCATGCAATGTAATTGTGGTGTCATTCCCTGAGAGTGGTGTCCTTCCCTGCAAACTGAGGTTTCTGTTTGCCACTTGCGTGAGCGACCTGAAACACATATTAGAACCTCTGCAGTAGGTCTATGTGTCAATATATGTGACAAAAAGAATATATTAGTTTATTCATGCAGAAGATGTTTTTGTCTTTGGTGTTATACGGTGGAGAGTCACTAGTGAAGAGGGTGTCAATGGGAGATCTCTATATGAAAACACACACTAGGTTTGTTTCCAACCATGCTGGGTCTATTTAAACTTCAGCAACCATTTACTGTAAACCACACACATTAATAATGTCATCATGTCCTCAGTGAAAATCCACAATTGTGCCATGGAGCAATGGTATTCAACCTTATCATTGCTCATGAGCTCACTGCTATGTAGACCACAGTAGTGTTGAACAGGCTGTATCCCCCTCCCTACCACTCCTTTAGATATGGTGCTGCGATAAGCACAGAGCCTTCTGGTCAGGTATGTGTGGACTTAAAAATAAAGAAATAAATGAATAAACATTCGAAAACAGCGTGTGACACTCATTTGAGGAGGCGAGAGTGTTTAGGAAATGTAGATTTCTTGTGAAAATTGTTGGGTTTTTTTGGTCACATGATTCTCGTAGGAAAAGATGTATCATACTTCCTTGACTTAAAGTGTCCTTACCGGTAGTCGTGAGGCTGTCACCCCCAGCAAGTGACACACACACAACAGTACAAGAGTAATGTCAATCAAGCCTGTAAGAGCCGGTGAGCATACCAGCAGCCGTACAGTTAATCATTGAAAGGTCACAATATAATTTACAAAAAGAACACTTTGCCTTGCTGTCGGCTTGGCTGGCCACATGTTTAGACTATGCTGTCTATAGTCTAAATGCAAAACCATTTCTTCATAATCGGCACATATTTTTGGAGACATATTGTACATATCGACGCATACATGAGTAGATTTAAGTTTAGATGACCGTTTGGCCATTTTTTTTTTATGTTGGTGCTTGTCCTCCCTGATGGAGTTTGAGGTCAGTGGACGTCTTTTGAGTTGATGTTTTACTACAATTACAACTTTCACTTGATCATTAATAAGCATAGTTTCTTCTGGCTCATTTCCACCAGAAGTGTTGTAACTGTTGCTCACCGCTAACTGCTTACTAATCATTTGAGGAGCAATTGTGAACATGTGCAATTCTAATCAAAACCATCCTTACACACTTTCACACTTTGGTTTGCATACCAACGGCATCTAAAAGCATCTCTATATGAAACACAGTTCTTTTTTCCAATTGTCCAATTTGAACTATTCCTGTTGTATCCAAAACCAACCCAGTCTCACCCCTATTCGTCACATACTGCCGTTTGGTCATTCACCCCTGACGTCCATAAGCGACGTTGAGGGTACCCCCTTTTCGTCGCGTGACAACGTAGCGGGTTAAAATAAAATATGTCAAAATACCTTACCCTAACCCTAACCATAACCCTAACCATAACCATAACCCTAACCCTAACCCTAACCATAACCCTAACCATAACCCTAACCCTAACCCTAACCCTAACCCTAACCATAACCATAACCCTAACCCTAACCCTAACCCTTCTTCTATGTATAGTGTTAGTGTAGAGTTATTGTAGTGTTTATTTTACAATGATGAACTCCCTGAGAGTCTATTTCTTGATTGAGTCTTTCCCGTCCGCACCGAGAGTTAGGTTTCGATTTCGTCTACGCGCTCTCATTGGTTGAATCCAGTCGCATGTTCAGACCTCTCGTCTTGCAGGAGTGCAGCACTAACCGACGACGTCTGCCTCGCGACGTGAAGGG
>OMKN01017412.1:11747-23037 GCA_900302345.1 Melanonus zugmayeri
CCCCCCCCCCTACTTGCAAGACACATTGGTCCTAATACCGCTTGTTGTTTCATCTTGAGGTTATTTTTAGAGACACTTGAATCAGTAGAATAATGCCTCTTTGGTAGTTGGTATGTTTTCACAAATTGCCCTTTGTCCGACTACCTGTTGTTATGGTGGTGGTGTTGCCTTCACTGCTGCGTGACGTTAAAGGTGCTATATGCAACGATGACACCGAGCGATTCAAATGGGTACTGCGCACCAAATTCACAATATCAAAGAGCGTTGTCTCCGCCCTGCCCCCTCCTCCGCAGACCCGAGGCTGGTCGAGGACACCGAACGAGCCGAGCGTAACGTTATACGAGACCAGCGCAAGATTTACCCGTTTTACCACAGCCTCCATCACAGAGGACGAGGCTTTTTAGGTCGGGTAGAATCTATTACAATCTCAGGTGATCCAGTTCCCCTGCTTGATTCCATAGCTGCAGCACGCTGCGTTTGTGTGCCAAATTTGTTCCATATCTGGCAACCCGGGGTACGCGGAGAACAGCAAACACACAGACCAAAATAAAAACAGACGGCCCGGCGTGTAGTTAAATCAAAGGAGAACATACCGGCTGTGGCGTTGTTGTCGGAGAAGCCAGTATTTGGACTTATGTTTCCTTAGATGACCCATCACGGTCATTTTATGATTTAGTGCAGTGCATTTTTGACATATACCATGACACGTTTTCATTTTGTTTAGCCAGCAACACGCATAGCTATGTCATTTTCCACCAAGTAGCAAGAACACTTAATCATCAACATATAAACTTTTTTGTTTTTTTAACAGGGATATAGGCCTACTACTAACAACACAAAGTTTTCCACTCAACTCAAATTAATTACGAGCTGTAATGTCGGGCCTGAGTGTAAATGGAATAAACCATCATTTGCTTCGGTACAAAGACTGCAGCTAATCGGCTCTGGGCTGGAATGAGAGCGAACTGGCACCTCCACTGCTCGGAGCTGGCTCACACCCACCGCTCATGCTCATATCCCCACATCACTCTTTAACTAGTAGTTTGAATTGAAAGTTTTGAATGGCGCCCTCCTAGCGAGCGAGGTCTCCAGACGAAGATAAAACCGCGCACGACTTAATGTGATTTGAGACTGGGACCTGCGTTGCTCGTAGGTTGCAGGTTTGTGAGATGAATACTCGGATGATGAGATTTTTGATGTGTTCGAATAAACACTTCATTATAGGCGCTGGTTTAGGGTGCATTTTGTTTTTCACGTTTTCTATTCCAGCTACTGTTTTCTGAGGCGTGTCTATACTCTATACGCGACCTTGCCGTAGACTTCAGCGGTCTCCTCTGGCTAATGTCCTTTGGGGACGCGGACCTAATATGCAGAATAATGTAAGACTGTCAAACAAACTAACCAATGCGAGATTGCCAAATGATCCCTGTGATTGGTACAATGGTCCCTCGCCATCTGTGACACGTGTACCTGTGGCGCCGACTACGGAGTGATTTCTCAGAGACGTGGGGAACTATTCACATCGACACCGAGGAGGCCTTAACTTATCATAGAGGACGCCAAGATCATGTCTGGTGTTAAATTATAATATAATAACACGGCAATTAATTCACCTAATTAAGATGAAAACGAGCATACCGTGGCCTACTTTCCACTCCCATGGAGTCTCTTTGTCCCCATCATATTTTCCCCCTGGTTGCGTGTTATGAATATCATATAAAGCTACAATGACAGCTGCCCCATTAAAGCAGAAATCAAGCCGAACCGTGCTAATAATATTGCTTCTGTGGGGGCTCCTGACTGACTTAATGCCGGGCTAAAATAATTCAGAATCTTTCCACGGCAACTGAAATAGAAAATGATTGGGCCGAGAGAGCCCCATCCACCCCTTAGCATGTGCTAGGCCGTGCTGAGCCAGTTGCTATGGCAGCGGAGTCTCTAACTGTGGTCGGCTTGTGACGATGGAGAGCTTTTGAAAACCCCTTTACCATTTGAGAAATGTTCTGCTCTCCAGCACAACAAAGAGGAGCAGATTGGCTTTAAAGAAAGTACTCCGCAGAGCTGGGCACTCAACGCCCCGCTTCATCCACACACCCCTGGACGCCTAGCCACAGCCAAGCAGACTTGACCTCACTAAGGCTTGAAACTTGGTCAGGAGGCTCCTCACACACAAGTTTGAAATGGAAATAAATCATTTCTATATATTGTAATGTATGTTTTGTGCGGCGATGTCCGAACACATGTTAGTATTTGTATTCTAATAATCACAATGTGAATGCATTGTGCACTGTAACGTGACACCGTAACGCTAACTGATCTCTTGGAGGAAGTATTGAGTCAACCGAATGACAACACATGATGCTTATCAGATGCGTCAAGGCCTTGTGGTCGGCTTCACAAGGTTCATGTTAACCTACATGCAGACCTCACGCTCGAGCATGCAACAGGAAACTGCGCTGCAGACAGTCACTCCTTTCCGGAAGATGCCTACACATTCTTACTGTCTCGCTCTCACTCTCGTATATCCCACAACAGTCATTTACATTTGTGGACTGGTCAATATTATCTAACTATATCTTTGGCTGTCAGACCTTTTTTCAGCTCTAACGGGTCTTTTTATATTGTTTTGTCTATTTAATTGATTTCTATTGATCATCAGGGATTTTATGATCCTGTTTTTCACATGTCTTGATTATTACTAGACTAATACAATAGCTTGGCCTTGTTGTTCTCATCCTGTCGCCACATGGCACCCGGTGGCCATTAAACCCTAAGCTGTTTTCACTGGATTTCTACTTCAACACAATCAATCTATTATTTACGTCCATTATCCTTTTAGGATCCGAATCAATACTGGAATACACTGGGTTAAAGTAAGCTACAGCAGCTGAATAACCCCCTTTTCCGTCTTCCTGTGTCTGTCTCTCTCTCCCTCTCCATCTTCTCTCTCCTTGGCCCGAAAGTGCGGTCAACCTCGAGTATTTTGGGAAGACCTTTTCCCGCCGCTGGATGTATGCATGCTATTCTCTCTCGCTTTCAGCCAATGCTCTGCACTGTGCTAAAATGAGGGCCTCGATAGGGCAAATAAAAGTGTATGAGGCTAAATCAAAAATAAACACAAAAAGAAGCTTAAGAGATGGTTTGGCGTGAATTACTGTTCTTAAGCACCAGCAAACACGCCTTTCTGTCTGGCTCCAGCGAGTTGCAAATGCTGTGCAGGACAGTGACACTTAGAGTGCAAAAAATAAACCCCTGCGTTAATGAGAGATTTTTTAGATTTATGGGTCTACAGGAAGCCACTGAAGAACCTAGTTCAAAGTCCTGAGTTTTCATCACTCTGGGTGGCCCCGTTTCCAAGCGAGCACTCTTTCTGTTTGTTGGTTTTAAGTAATCCGTTCGTCTGTTTGTGTGTTGAGGATGCTGTCTGCTTACTAAAGCCGGCCGATATTGGACGCCTAAACATAACAATATT
The DNA here is from genome assembly GCA_900302345.1 of Melanonus zugmayeri. Taxonomy (NCBI): domain Eukaryota; kingdom Metazoa; phylum Chordata; class Actinopteri; order Gadiformes; family Melanonidae; genus Melanonus; species Melanonus zugmayeri. The sequence continues at coordinate 15,220 of OMKN01017412.1, forward strand.
CTTTTTCCCGATATCTGGACGTTGCTGATGTGATGGGATTTTGTTTGCAACATTAATTATTCACTGCACAGAAGATAAATAGTGGTAATATTTATCAGTGGTTCTCCTGTCTTAATGTCTTTCGAGTGTTTTCTCAGACTGTGCAAATTGGTCACGATGGTTGGAATAGACTTGCCAATTAAAGTTATTTTAGATAATTAGACAAAAGATTATTATTTGAGGCAGTTGTTCAGAACATTGATAACAGAAGAAGAATTGTGTAATTAATTGGTTAAGACAGCTACTAATGAATATTTGTGGTTTTTATATTGCTTTATACTTGGGTACTTTTCCAAGAGCCCAATTCAAGAAAGATGATAGTGTGTATATAAGGAGGTATTGATATAAAAACCAAAAACACCTGCTAAGCCTAATTCCTAGCCAGGAAAAACCCCGGATTGGCTGACTCCAGTGTTTCCCTGTCCTAATGGCATTTTATTTGCTTGACTGGTGAGGCCAGGTGGTGCCCTGCACACCAGTCGACTGGTCATTCAGTCAGACATCTCCACTGGTCTCCCATGAGCATCTGATTTAGCAACTTTCTTTTTTTGTGTCCCTTTGTGAAAATCCAAAATCCTTTTTCTCTTGTGCCAAGATCGACAGTTACCATCTGCACTAATGTGTGCTGAAAGAACACACTTGGATTCCATCTTGGTTCTGTTTTTGATCAATTATATTATATTATCATGATAATTGTGTTTGCCTCTTTGTAGGTACTAGTCATGCGCCCATTCGCTGGGCCTCCGGTATCGCTGCTTGAGAACCGCGCACCCAAACACACTCGACACTGCAGTTCCTTGGGTCCTCAGCACTACACCCGCCAAGTGTGAAGTCGATCGGATGAAAGTTTGTTGAGAAAATCGAAGGACACACGTACATTTATAGACTCCTCTAATTATAGTTGGATTATATTCCTAAATACGTCCCGTAGATCTCAAGAGCTCACACTCGACACTGCACTTCCTCGCCCGTTCAGAACGTGCCTGTTCAGACCGGGCCTGTTCACAACGGGCCAATGGCTTGGCCTCCGGTGTGGCTGCTTGCATCCAAACAACTTTGCAGTCGACACCGCACTTCCTTGGGTCTGTAGCGAGCTGTACCCAGCATGCCGTTCGGCGGTGTAACGGTTAAAAGGGGTCCCCCCTCAATACACTACACAGTGTGTACTTTTGGCGGTAGTAGCGCTCGACACTACACTTCCTTGGCTCCTCGGCAATACACCGGCCAAGTGTGAAGGCGATGAACGGTTGTCGAGAAAAGGACAGACTTGCATACATGCATGCATACACACATACATGCATACATACATACATACATACATACATACATACATACATACATACATACATACATGCATACACACATACATACATGCATACATACATACATACAGAGCTTCCTCTAATCATAGTTAGATGTGCCCCAGACACCTAGGTGTAATGCTTGTGTTACTGTTTTTTTGCCAGTTTTGTAACGTGCCAGTTACAGTCCATTTTTCCTACAGTTTGCAGACTGGTACGGTTTGGGTTTGGAATTTAATGACCAAGACTGGGTCGGGTGTGGTCAGAAAAAATAACCTTACAGGACTCTACTCAGTCTTGCCTTATTGGGCAGGCGGTTGAGGGAGCGTAAGGGCCTTCTATTCAGACCCTAACGTTGGACTCCAAAGTCTATTTCCTCTTGTCACTCCCTGCTCTTTTCTTTTCTTTTTTCAACCCCGTTTGGCGGTGTGCGTCGAGTGTTAACACAAGCATCAACGCGATACGCCTTTTACGCCACTTCCTCCAAACGCCCGACGCATAAACAAACCCGAACAAAAGGTTATGGGGAATCGCGAGCCCGCGCTGCCGAGTACTATAAGTGCGTTGCCTAATCCTAATTTCTTGTGAGTGACCCGCATGCCTGCCAAAACCTGTGGGCTCGCACACTGGCGGTGCTCGACAACATGCGCTCTATGCCCCTGCAAACAAGAGTACCGTTGTGCACAGGCCTCACTGGGTCTTTTCTTCAAGGCCAACTGTATTCCCTGCCCAGCCCATCCACGTTCAAATTTGTCTATATTAGTGGGACCCAACAACATGTCATATTCTTTAATCTCATGATTGTGGTTTTCCATTCTGTTTCAACATGTAGTGGATGTCAAGTATGGAGAAATAGGTTTTATGAGGCAGGCTAACAAGGCAGTGCACATTTTATATTCTAAAATCTCAGTCTCACTCAATTGTAATAATACATTATTACAGATGAGTGAAGTTGAGATTTTAGAATAAAAATCCTGTCAATCGATCAACCGCGCTATTATTTGCCGTTAAAGAAAAGAAAAGCACCTTCACCATCTTAAAATGGATACGCGCTTAAGATTGTGTTAAAAAAGACGGGGTATGGGGTAACTGCGGTTTTACCATCGGAGACGACGGCTCTGTGTCTCACCTGGTCAGCCTGATTCGCACTCTTACTGAACCGTAGGAACAGCGGCATACCTGTAGCCTGGAACTCTAATCCCAGGTGCTGATTAGGGCTGGCTAATCTGTTTGGGTGGTTGCTCCAAACCAGCCTTCTATTTCCGCTGTGCGGTTTGCTGGGCTCTCCGGGAGCTTCTTGTGTAAGTGGATCAACACCACGAAACAACCGGGCACAGCGAGGACACAAAGCATGCTCATTCATGTGAAGGCGGTGCTCAAAGTGAACTGTGGCGCTGTAATATTGGAATAATATGGATTTTTTTTTTTGCAATCAAACGGAAAATCGCTCTTTCTTCCTGTGTGCATTGATGTTAGATGTAATGGCAAAGGTTCTGATTCGCGATGAAGCGAGTTAGACCGCTCTGATCTGGCCTAGTAGGACATACTGATACGGGTGGCAGCGTATCCCGGTCTCTCTGTGTCTCTGTCTAACCCGTCTGTGATGATGTCCCACAGGACCTTCCCCAGGCAGCCTGTGGAGGGTTTCAACTGCATCAGAATATTATTATATTGGAACATAACTAATGCTTGACATTGGTTGTATGCAGATCCACCTAAGGATTATGTATTGGTCAGATGCAACTTGATTCATTTTTTAATTTACTTTTCAAGGGTAAAGCGATCAAATGGCTGCACACACAAATCCAGTGCTGCTTCCTGGTGATGGAAGGGCTTTGACAGGATCATTTAGAAAATATAAAGTATTCAATGACATAAAAAACGACACTATATATGTCTCAAAGAAATGTGAGAATTATATTGCAACGGTGCGATAAAAAGCCAGAGGGTAGAAAATGGGATTGGACTTCGAAAAAGAAATAAAAAGGACTTCATATTAAATTGTCAAATAAAAAGAAAATAACTTCATAGCCTGAAAAATCACAATAATAATAAGACCTATAAACCCAAGAACAAATGGATGATACTGATACTCAATGTTTCCATGCTATTAACTGGGTTTCATTCAGGACACATTGGCCACAGGTTGGCTTACTGAGCTACCGTCACCACGCTGACCTTGGCAGCACCCGGCGGGTGTCACGTTATTGAGTGACTCCTTCAGCGATCGCCTTCCTGATCAACGAGAGTAGAAGGAGCTATTGGCTAACAGTTTGCTGGGTTCGCCGGCGCGCTGCCACATCTGTCTCCGAGACGAACGGCCGTCCCCTCATGTGGCACAAACTGATCGTCGTTTTATATCGGTTACTCTTGGTCACGGTTTTCTCTCCCGATCCGCCGCACATCAATTCATCCCAGCTCCTGGCTGGCGACCGAAATTCCGACGCTTTCTCCAAAACAATGACAAACGCTCACTTTTTATAGAACTTGCTTACTTTCATTTTTCTTTATTAAAATAGCTTCCCTTTTGCTCAGCGTCAGTTCAGTTTTTTCCCCTAAACCGTTGGACGTCATCAGATCCTAATCCGACGGTACACAATCTCATCAATTGTGACACAAACCCCAACTGTCAGTTTCCCATCCCATGCTTATCTATGACCAACTGGTTCGTATCTGTTCTCACGTTTCCCTCCAGACTGTCTGCGCCTCCCACACTAACTCCCAACTCCGGTGTTATTACAAAATGAAGTCGTCTCCCATTGGCTCCAGGAGCATTGCGCAAGTCTTTCTTTTGATGTCAACTAAAGCCAGTCCGTTTGTCATTCATCCTGAATAATATCTTTAAATCACTGCAGACAATCAACAGACGCACATTTCCCAGACAGACAGTGGGGGAAGCAAGTTGGTTTCTGATGGAAAAAACGAAATAACAAGCTACTAAACGTGAAACACAAGCAGAAGCACAGATATTCCCAATCAAAGTGATTTTAAATTCATGGTATGCCTTCATTGCTTTTCTGCCGTTTAGAAGAAGCAGGTTCAAATACTGCTGTAGGGGCCTTCTTGGGTCACTAAATTATGCTGACATCTTTATCTAGTTTATTACATAATATGTTAATTAAACTGACATTTTACCACTAAAATGTAGTACAAGCTCAAGTGGCTTTATTAGTTATTTTTAATTAGCCTTTGCAGCTCATACATATAGAACTGAATCTAATTCATTCGTTGCGTGAGCCCATGTTTGCCTTAATGTAGAAGACATTAACTTAACTTGTACTTGTCACTCAAAGAACACCTCATATTAATTCAGGCTAAATTATATGCTCACACTTCTAAAAGCAGCTTGGCTTTTCGTGAACCAGAACTTAATTTATTTTAAATGACGTGGAAGTTTCATTTCCATTTCCATGAGCGGCTCCTGCATGCGGCAAGCACAACCATACCTTAACCGCGGCCTGTGCTTGTGTTAGCCCGCTTTAAGTATTTATTCCAATTTTCCACATCAGTGATGGAGAGAAATGTTTTTCACAGCTGTTGTGGAAGCTTCTCGGCTGTGCGTACGCACTGATTTTTAAATGAGAGGCCTGCGTGGCTGCAGTGTTAATATTACAGCCAATTCATCCAAAATCTCAAAACCACTAGCTCTCAGACACATTATACAGTGAATATGGAGCGCAATTCCGGTAACATAATGGCACGGTCCACTGTGATGAACATTCAACCTTCCACTACATAAATGTCATGCAGGACTAAATAAACTGTAAAAACGCCATTTACGACACCAGAAATGCACATAAAAGACGTCTATGGGTCCCACTTGTTTTCATTCAGCGCTCTACCGGACAGGGGGACAAAAGGGTGTTATTGAGCCGCCACTGTGGGCCTCTGAATGTCTTCCTAAAGGCAGGAGCTCTCAGAGTGTAGGACTGGCACGGTTTCTAATTTATTTAGTCATTGGCAAGGAGCACCGGATGACACCGAATGACGATGACAGTGTTCCACTCCCAGTGTGTTTTTTTTACAGTTAAACTTGGGATAAAGTTTTCAGTTCATTCTAGTGAATAATATATAGGAACTGTCAAGGGGAACGACGGATATGATTTTTGTTTATTTAGCACCAAGGCATATTTCATTATACTTTTATAAGTTGAAGTCATGCGGAAAATTTGTTCTGGATCGATCGCTTTGTTGTGGGAAAACCGAGCCCAGTTTTGATCGACTACCGTACGGCCTCATTGTCTGAAGTCGGCGTTGGACTGATTGAGGATCGGCATTGAAATGCAAAAAAAAGAAAACGGCAATCATCAGGAAACGAAAGCGAGAAAGGTCCATCTCTGACGTCGCCTCCAGCTCGCTGATCTAGGGTAAACACAGAACGGCGATGCCTTGAATCGACTTTGATTGTCTTGCGCACGCTCTGGCAAGATGATGACATCTGAAAAGCATCGCATTTAGCACTTTGGTTGCAGTTTTAAATGCTGGTCCCTTTTTTTTTTGGTCTCTTGGAAGCACCGAGCTGCAAACCAGCCAGGCTGAGGTTGGGTATAAACCCATTGGCCTATCCCGGGCCGGTCCCGTGCCAGACCTTCCTCTGTCCAGTCAGAGTCTGGCGTTCCAGCCACAGCTCTAGGCTCCACCCTCTCCTTCCGTGGTACTCTGCTGTTTGCCAGCCCACTGCCAACTCAGACCATTTATTCCCCCCCCCCCCCCATTTTTTCTAATTCTTTTTGGCGTCACCTTTTTCTCTTTTTTTGCTTTTTTCTTCCTCTCTAATTGTGTCTTTTCCTCCGGCCGCTCTGCCAGAATCCCGGTAGCAGAATACGGCAGCCCCTATCCCTTTCCTCTTGTCTTTCGTTTTTCCCCCCCTCCCTTCTGCACTCATTCTCTCCTATCCCCGCCGCTACCTCCTCTGAGCAAGTCAGACGACTACCGCTCTCAGGGTCTGCTGTCTGTCTGCCAGTCCGTCCGTCCGTCCGTCTGTCTGTCTGTCTGTCTGTCTGTCTGTCTTGCGGTGTGGCCCCTTTCCCATTCATCTTTTCATGGGCTAAGCCCCTAGGCTCTGCCTTGTCTTGGTTGCTGTCTGTCCCACGTGTTGGCAGCGGCCCCTCCAGTTTTCTGGCATTCATGCTTTCACAGCCTCCGTGGGCACTGGCCATGCCGCTGGTGTCTGCCTCCTCCCTCATTACTCTTCCATTTTACTTCTCCTTCTCCCCACCTTTCTCTCGCTCCCTCTCTCTTACTCACTCGCTCTCTCTTGCTCTCCATTCGGGTGCCCACTCAAGATGCTGCTTTTCCCTCTGTTCTCTTGTTGGGAATGATGGCACCTTTTTTTTTTACTATAAACTGTCAAATAAAGCAGGGTCCCTCCTGGCCACACAGCATTTAGATGAATGGGAGCATGATCCTAAATTCCTAGGCTATATGCTGAGGGTAGCTTTATTCAAGCGTCTTGTTTATGTGTATTTTGTGTATCCATGTGTGTGTGTGTGTGTGTGTGTGTGTGTGTGTATTCGTGTATTCGTGTGTGCAGTTGCAGAAAGTGCTGAGATGTCCCCAAGGTGAAGTTAAATAAGGGTTGTTAAAAGTCTGGCTGGCAGCCCAGTACGGTGTCCAACCCCCCCCCTCCTGTCCCGTGCCCATCTTACTGGCGTCACAGCGGAGGAGTCGGGAGGAGTCAGGAGGAGTCGAGCCTAACTAGGAGAGCGTAAGAACGCGACGCAACTAAAGCAAACAAATGTACTCCCAGTCCCCACAGAAGATATGTTCCCCTTCTTTGTATTCACTCAAGTTATTAAGTGTTGTCATGCGGTATCAGACTGTTGGGTCGGTCGGTCGGGGAAACGGGCCGAGCCGCCGCTTCGTATCTCTATGCCCGATGGCTATCGTCCTCCATTACTTCCCGGCCCGTGTTCGTTTCGCTCCCTCCCATATGTACCCGGGTCCACAGATCTAATAATCCGTCCCTTCTCCCACCATGAACTGGCGGAGGATGTATTTATGAAGCCTCTTTGTTTACTGCCTGACATTGTGACACCAAATGAACCACGCTGGTTGTGATTGCGCCAGATGGTGGTGAAACTGCACTAAGTCACTCTGGTTTAGTCTAGTATGTGTTGCAGTGATAAACAAGAGGATGGGGAATATTGATATTAAAATGAGTTGGGTAAGAGGGCTGACGGGTGCAATAAAATTGTAAACTAGGAATAGTTTAATGTTCCGGTGACTGGATCTGGCAGCTTGTGTAATTGCACTTCTCACACTTAAAAATGTTTTTGTGATAACTGAAATGTATTTATTGCAGCTGGGAAGTGCTAATAAAAACCAGCCATAAATATGCAAATAACTACCGGAAGGTGCCAATACTTACTTACGATACAATAATAGTTTGTATTTGAGGAGGTCTGCCTAGTGAAATATCTAAAGGGTTAAATCCGAGACAGTCCCATCCAGATGGCTACAGTCAAGAGAGTGTGTG
>OMKN01017431.1:0-14619 GCA_900302345.1 Melanonus zugmayeri
CGCTGGGAGCTAATATTTAACAGTTTACTCAGTGGAAATGGATGAGGAAATAAAGGAATGAATGAAGAAAGAGCGGGAAAAACGTAAAGACATAAAAGGACTGAAACACTGTAGCTTTATGATGGATATCAGGATATATCGACCAAGAGGAAAATAACTACAATGTCACAATTCACTGGCTTCTAATCCGTCATGCTTTGATTCCCATTGTGCTACGCCATTGTTTGATGTGACCAAATGAAATCGTTTTAGCAGCTGTGCTTTGTAAATATGCCACTACAAAAAACCCCTCCTAATCACATTCTTATCTCGTATAATACTGTGGGCCAACCATGCATGTAGATCATTTATCAGCGAGGGCATATTTATTCTTTATCTCCTCTTGTGTTCATTCATTCTGTCGGGTCGTATACTGGCAGGAGACAAACTAAAATACGTAATCTTTCTAAAAAGGTATCGAGGTATGCCCTCTATAATTTACCTTAATATGGTTGGTATCAAAGAAATTATTTAATCAATCATTTATAAATTTCTATAGTAATGTATTAATTTCTATACTAAACACCTAGTTATAAATATTCTGAGCAAAGGACTAGCAGAATTATGACATTTTTATCTTGGCAAATATTTAATTTGGAGCAGCCAAAGTATAGGCTACTAGAACAAAGATGCAATGTGTCACCTGTCCTGTAGGGCGCGCTGTGCATTAATCCTGCCCCAGTTCATTCAGCTCCAGTATGAGGGGGATGTGGCAAAGATTGGTGGGTGTGGCTGCTGGTGCCTTTCTGGCCAACCCCACGCTGTGTAATGTCAGTCTGCCACAGTGCCTGTGTTTGCCTGTTTGCGATTCCCCTATGACGTCATACAGGAAGAAGAGGATTACTGTGTGCTTGGTACAGTGTTTGCATTAGTGATGTCATGCCCTGTAAACTGATACCCAACAGGTTGATCAATGCTGGATGCAAAACCGTGTAAAAACCTGAGAGTTGCTACCACACTGTCATGTTATTTGTTGACTGTATTGAGACCGTAAAAAAGATGTAATATTTTGTATGTAAAAGGAATATCGAATAGGATTTTTACAATCTGTCGGTGTACTGTATCCAAGTTAGAATGGTAACAGTTAGTTGTTTTTTTTCTTCAAAATTTATTTACAATATCCCCTTTTTTATTGACACTGTTAAACACATATGACAAGTCTGCCTTAACCTAAAATGTTTACAAACCTGATTTGTAGTGATGGCTCTGTGAAGGCCAACACGGAGCCTGTGGGTTTGCACAGTGAAGGTGAGGGCAAGGGTCTCATGGACTGTGGCGGTCCAGTTGGTGGACGTGGTAGGGGTAGAAGGATTGGAAGGAGGGACCAGTGAAGTTTCTTTGCCACCACTGTGAGTGAAGGCCGCGGCAAGTGATAGTCGACACAGCTGACTGGCATGGCCAGCTGTAAGTAGTAGTCGTTTCTAAGCTGTGGACAGTACAACAACTCTAACTTATTGTTGGTGATAAACTAGTATCTCATGTAGCTTTTTTGCGGTTGATATATGTTGATGCCCCTGTGGTTGAGGCATATGAGAATACCTGTGATTGTAGAAGAATAGGCCAATTATTGACTATTGTATTGTATTTTATTGTATTGTATACCATTCCATCTCAGTTTTGACCTTGTAAAAACATGCCACAAGCCTTTGTGTAAACTTTAAAAAAAGAAGTGATAAATGCCAATGGTTGTCATCTCATATTTCCAAATAATGAATAGACTATACAAAATACAACATTGTTGTTTGAATGAGTAATGTGTGCTCATGTAAGTGTGTGAGTTATACTTTGTACTAACCTGCCGGAATAAGTAATGCATGTGTGCTATGCATGTGGTCCGCATGCCTTCAATGGAAACTTGTCTCTTGCACCATCGTTCCAGGACTTTTGACTCATAACGATCCAGTTTCTGGAAGGCTGAGTACAAGCACTTTAAAGCACGCCCATCCTCCAAGTCTTTAGCCCGAAGGAATCTGGCATTCAGCTGCTTTCTGTTCAACAATAAGATCATGTTTTGTTTTGAATATCAATGCAGACTACAATAGCTTGTTGTAGTTCAACTTACAATATAATAATATTAGACAGGCATCGTTAGCAGGGAGTAGCAGTGATTGTTTCCATTTAGAGGAAAAAAACCCTAAGTCTGTTAAGTCCTACTATGTTATAGCAGAACTTCTGTGGGGAGACAGCACAGAGCCTGGGCCAGAAACCAAAAAGGCAGAGTTACGCCTTGTTTCCTGTTTCGTTACGGAGATATTCTACCGAAGAGAAACTTACTTGCGTGAGTGATATAGTATATTTTCATTGAAGCTTTCAGAAGGGGATTTTAATGTGTATTTTTACAGTGGCCAGTCTACATGGTGTTGATTTGAAACCTTTACATTTTTTTTTACAGTTTACTACTGCTGGCCGAGTTTGTGTTAGCTATTAACAGCCAATTACGTGCTTCCAGATCCCTGCCTCAGGTAACATGATTGGGCGAAACAAATATGAAGCAAAAGAAAGTGAAAAGCCCCGTTCACCCAGATTTGAGCTTGTCTACCATCAGACTTTAGATTATTAATCTAAAGTCTGATTTGTGTGACTAAGTAAAAGCCAGCTGCCTACCTGACATCTCTCAAAGCTTGGCGTCTTATGAACCTGCGACAGAGACAAGCCAGCCTCTGCTCTATGCTACCAAGAGTGTCCATGATGAGGTCTTTGGTCAGCTTGTACAGCTCGGCCGAGATGTCTCCATTGACCACAGCCCGGGAGAGGATCTTCAGGTTGGTCCTCTGCAAGTCCACAAGGAGGACCCAGATCTCGTCTCTCCTACTCCCCTGCAGTGCTTTTGTCTCCTTTTCCTGCTCCTCCACTATGGCCACCATCTCCTTACTGTAGCGGCTCACGTGGTCCAGCTTGGAGCTGGTCTTCAGAGGGATCGTCTCAGGGTTATGGATCAATCCAGACTGCTTTCTCCACTTCGTCTTCCCTCTTACCATTTTCTCCTTCACCACTTCCTTCGCCTCGTTGTCAGTCGTCTTTGGAGACAGCGCAGGGCCAATAGCCAATAGACAGCGACTGGACTTTTTCAAGGCCAAACTCTCATCTATATCCCGGGTAGTACTCATCTGGTTGTGCACATCCACCATGCTTTCTACTGTCAAATCTTTACAAATCTGCTTCTTGCCCTCTGAATTCTGGAAGTCCTCCAGGAGGTCCACGCTCTTCTTCTCCACCTGATCTATGATGTATCGCTCTTTCTCAGGACGTGTTTCTACATGAATAACCTCCTCCTCCTCCACATCCACCACCACCATGTCTTCGGCCATCTCAGCAGTCTGGCTCAGTGATTTATGTGGTAATGAAGGAAGGTTGAGCCTGGTTGAGAGGGGTTGTGTGTCTGGCTGGCCAGTTGAAACATCCTCTACTTTTTGTGGAACAGCCAAAGGCTTCCGTGGCTGTGTTCTGCAGGTTTGCTGCATTGTTTCAATTTGTGAAAAAAGGTTAAGATTCTGCACTTTGCAAGATGACAATTCCTCCTCCATGACAGATAGCTTGAGCTTCGAGTCTTCAAATTGTATTTTTAGCTGAGCCATTTCACAGTTGGTCGTCATCCGCTCCTTCACCTCGGCATGATGGCACCTGGCTTCCTTGGTACGTTCCTGAAGAGCCTGGTTCAGATTGTGAAGGCCCAGCTGTAACAATATAGTAGCAGGTACAGTAAGACATACAACCTCTGAAAGAATTTGTACAATGTCCAACATACCTGGTCTAAATATATGGTTTGCAGTCCGTTAGGTCTTTGGAAGCCCTTGTCAATCATACCTTATCATTTAGCGATCAGTTAATCAGTTGCATATCAAATGAAAAGGGACTCTCAAGTCTTCAAAGAAAACATTTACCTGGGCAAACTTAAAAGCAGTCTTCATTGGTTTCTTAAAGTCCATTGAATTGACAATGTCTTGCAGCATGCAGGAGAGATCGGTGGACAATTTAATAGCCAGACATGGGTCATTCAAGATGTCTTCCACAGATGGGGGCTGGAGGCATTGGATGTGTTTGATTGTTTTAACGTCCACCTTCTTCTTCTTCTTCTTCTTCCAGACACCACCTTTGTTAAGAGCTACACACAGTGTGTGTCGACAGTGTTACGTTTCAGAACATTCTGCAAGATTGTGTATAGTACTATAATACAAATGTTCTCAAAAAATTCCACAGTGTGCTAGGTGGATGTAGATAGAAACAGAAACTTAAATTTAATTGTAGGAGTTAGTAGTTAGGGTAACAAATAAGACACAAGATTCAAAATTGCCCAGATGGATGAAGGATGTTGAGAGTATAGGAAGTCATAAAGGATAAACCAAGAGGGAACAAAGTGACCATGAGTTTAGAAATTCACCTTGAAGTTGTAATGGTGGAGCAAGAAAAGTAAATTGATTGCTCTGCTCCTATCACACTCACCGGTTTCCTCTTTCTTTGTCCTTGTGACTTCTACGTTAAAGAGCCGTCTGAAGATGTTATCCAACGTGTGTATGCAGCCGTCCACGTCAGCCAGGGATTTGTGTAAATTGTTCTTGGTGTTGCTGATCCATGTGGAGGTGACCTTCGCTTCACTGGCCTCGCTCTGCTTTATCAGGTGCTGTATGGATTCTTCTGCTCAAAGAGATTGGTGGGTGAGGACAAACCCCACAAATAAACTAAAACACCTAGACAATGGGATGCACAATAAAAAAAAAGAAAGGAAAAGAAAAAACAATTGAACAACAACCCTGTCTCCCTGGATTTGCAGGGAGAACTGTCAGCTAGGCGCTTGTTCAGGGGAGATGGATGCCGGCCTTTTCGCTCGAAGGCCATTCCAAAGATGGCCTTTGAATGATTTATGCTGAGGTTTTTCAAAATGGAAAGCTTTTCAAAATGATCATTTGGCATGCTTACCTTCAGAGTGTCTAGTGTATTCAACTCAGGCTATTTTGTATGGCTGCATTTGTTAGCTATCTCTTGTGTGTCCAATTGCTGTATTTTATTGTGCTTATAGGAGCAATATAAAGCATTAAAGGGCCTCTAATTAAATGTATTCAATGTAATCACAAAGGCAGATGTCGTTTTTTACGAGTACTATTTAGTTTGAATACATAACCTACGTGTGGCAGTGAGCCATTCCAGGACCTCCACAAGGTGCTTGGTCCTCTGCAGGGCTCCCTCCAGAAACACAGTCTCTGGCTCATCTGTTTGCCTCGTCTCCAGGTCCAGGTCAGAAGGAGAAACACACGCTTCCTCGACTTCCTCTTCATCAGCCGAGTGTGGGTCATAGCAGCCAGCACCCAAAGGAGTTCTGTACGCCATCTCTTCTGCGCAGCTTGGCGATATTACAGTAGGCTTACCACACCGTGCAGCCCTGATCCAGAGGTTGTCCATGCACACACAACCTATAACATTTGAGACCTGTTTACTTCTTTACAAGATTACAAGATCAAAAACAAGACATTTCGATTTTGTATGCTGTTCCAGATTTAGTTTGACTAGTTTGACTAGTTTACTATTGACTACATACTCCATAGACAGGGTATAGTGCAGACAATACTGTTTTATTCACAGCTTGGCAGAAATACAAACTCAGGAAACAACACTGATGGAACGGTGAGAAATGAGAGATGTCTACTCAAACGTGGCTAAAATACTGCTGAGGTGAACTGAAACTGAAAATGGTGATTAGTGAACTAATGAGGGGCAGGTGTGAGTGGTGGGGATGTGGCTCTCTGCAAGAAAGGCTTACAGGGTTGTGACCATATGTGACAGTCCCAGTAGGGTAGTCATTTACCCTAGCAGGGATTTTAAGGAATTGTCTATAGTTTATTTTACCTCACACAATATAGCCTACTATGTGTGTGCAATAGCACAAGATGGTTGCCTGGGTCCAGACCTTTGAATCCGCCCACTCCACCGAGTTGACTGATTCTGGGGCGCATTCAGACCTGACAAAATGTAGCAAAACGTTTATTTAAGTGGTAACGGTGGTGCGTTGAACACCCTGTTGTGTTATGCAAGCATTGCAACTATGGCAGCTGAGAAGGCCATTGTTTGCGCTCTTTAAAATGTTATAATTATTTGTTTATTTAGTCCTGCCCTACTGTGCTGTGATTGGCTAGTACTCGTTACTGCGAAGCTCTCGCACATGTGCACGTCATTCAGCACAGACTGCACCATGGATGGCAGACTGGGGAGCCAGTCAGGAAAATATTCTTGTCTCGCTGATTTTATATCGTTCCCTAACCTTAACCAAGTGGTTAATGTAATCATGATGAAAGTCCCCTAACCTTAATAAAGTAGCAATGCAAATTTGTGCAGCATTATCAGATATTATTGTATTCCAGAATAAAATAACTGTTTGCTTGGCTGGCGTGCATGAAATGTCAGACGGCACCGTGTGTTTATAACACTGCTGCTAACTCTGATAATTCACATATGTAGCCTATAGAAAAAGATAACATTTTGAATTAATTTTCCTTTTTAATGAGTGCATTATTACCAGGCTATGGGTTATGGGCTACAGCAGCCAGCATAGCCGTGGGAACGTGTTTCAAGTGAGGGGTGCTGTGGGGGCAGTATGTGTGAGTTGGGCGGGTACATCCCTCAACACCCACATGAAAAATCTGTATACATGATATATGCTGTAAAATGTAGGCTACATGTTTATGGCCCTTAAAAAATAAGTTCTATTACACCCACACCGGAGCTCGGCTGGGCACGCAGTTTTTGACCTGCTTTTTCCTGTTGTCGAGCTAGCAGGATACACACAGCGATTTTAATGTTATATCCATTGGGGAAATGTTGAAACGTGACATCTAGTTGAATTGTGTTTTAGTTAGGCTACTGTTTACCTTGTCTCCTGGGCCCCATTCCTCGTACGTGGCTAACTGAGTTAGCCGGATACGTTTCAGGATAACTTGACATAAGTCAGGCTTTTCCGGTTCCACAAAGCAAGTTTGGCTAAATCACCATAGCAACACATCCATTAACTTGAACCTGCTCCAGCACGTCTATCCGGCTAACTTTCTGTCAATCGAGATTCGATTGACAAAGGAGGGATATTAATCAGATTAGCATTTCACAGGGAGAGAGTTATTCGAGATCGCCAAGATCCTTTATTATATTCTGATTAATTCCTATATGAGTGCTACAGATTCAGCCGACAAGGAATCATTTATTTGCAACAGCTTCTTGAGCCATACATCACCAATACCACCCGCCATAGCGTGCATGTACTGTCACTCAGACTGTATGCATAGCGTTGTGCTTTTTTGCGAGCTGCACATTTGTGTACATGTCAGTGATGTGGAGAACATCAGCAAAGCCGCTGCAGGCCGTACAGTTTGAATGGTTTATTTGGCGCTCGTTCATTACGTCCGAGTAAATGTAATCAAATGGGGTTTTTATGGAATTGCAGGTAATTGAATTAGGCTATTCAATATTTGACAATTTAATACAAATGTATTCCTATCACCAATTTTATCATTCCTATTTTATTATGGAGTCTACCACATTATTATGCAGTTTCCCAACATCATTGGTGCAGTGAACTGCACTCAGATCTTCATCAAATCGCCCTCTGGCCCAAATGAGGCAGATTTTATGAATCGAAAAGGCTTTCACAGCATTAATGTGCAGGTACCTATGACATAATTTTCCTCGAAAATGTCATCGTTCTAGAACAAATAATTATTTCTATAGCAATCTGCCTGTCTTTGACAATAGGGGTGGACAATAGGCATGGACCTTGCAATTGCATGCTGTAGGCTACCCATGTACTGTACAATACCCATGACTTGACCTTAATTCATCTTAGATGTTCTGTGACTCCACCTGCCACGACTCCACAGAATATTCAGTTAACACTGTGCCACAGCTTTAAAAAAGATGTAACAAATCTCATGTCAGAATTGCTTATTTTATGTAGATGTGATCTAACATTGTACATATAGGTACATAGGTTATTACAATGGACTACAAATTGGAGACGCTATATGACATAGCGTTATTGGCACACCATAGCATAAGATTATTGTAGAAAATGAATAAGGTGAATGATAAGAATAGAGAGAATACACCTACTGCAAGCACGCACAATTAAACAAATATAATGTCATTGATTCGGGTAATAAGGCTCTTAGCCACTATTATATATCTTTAGACTCTTCATAATTTTGCATGATAATCTGTTGTTCCTCTGCCATGAAAAAGTCGCTCTTTCTTTAGGTAGCGATACCATTTCAATTAAATTCCTTTAGAAAGTCATGTGGTTTCGGGAGCGCACTTCCCCCTTTTCACGTAGAACGGGAACGTGCACTTATCCCGATGACCCACGTTTGGTTGGAGTTAGCGAGACTGAGCGTGAATCAGCCTTCGGGTTAATTTAAGCTGGCTAATAGGACATTACCTTGACTTAGCTGAACCACGTATGCTGTCCTGGGCAGGTATACACCGCTACACACGGGCCTCATACCGTTGATCGCGTCTTTAGTTCACCGCATCAGAACGCTAATTAAGAGCGTGAATATCTGTTGAATATCCAATATCTTTTCTAACTCTATTGAGAAGAGTTTTTTTAATACATGTTCACTACAGCAGCGCTATGCTGCTATACATTTCACTTTCAGTGTTGATGTCAAGACGTTCCTGGCGGGCAGGTTTATAGTTGTGAACGTGCAGGTCCTCTACCATCTGCCAGGGGGCGCTGCAGCACCCTCCGCACCCCTACATCCCACGGCATTGGCAGCCAGTGTCCACTGTCCACCGGGGCCCCGTTCCTCATACGTGGTTCAACTAAGTCGAGCTAATGTCCTATTAGCCAGCTTAAATTAACCCGATGATTGAAGTCAGGCTACCTTGGTTCCTCAAAAGCTGATTCACACTTAAAGTCTTGCTAACTCGAACCAGACTTCAGTCATCAGGATAAGTGCGTGTGCCCGTTCTATGTGAAAAGGGGGAAGCGTGCTCCCGAAACCACGTGACTTTCTAAAGGAATTGAATTGAAATAGCATCGCAACACAAAGAAAGAGGAACAAGAGATGATAATGCAAAATTATGAAGATTATGTAGCCAGGTGGGGCTGACGTTGCGGGGCAATTGGTCTGGCCAGAACTGTAATTGAGTGCTGTGCAGTGATTAGGCAATAAGAGGCACATGTTGGCGATCTAGATCCAAAAATAGCAAATGTTATTATAATATTATTATGTTGATACCTAACAATATAACTATTAACTATAACTATCTATTTGTTCAATCATGAACCAATTACAAGAACGGTTATCAGAAGAAGTGGGGAAATACAAACATTTGTATGACAATTCATTACAATTGATTACAAATACAGTCAAATGACCATGAACTCATGGAAAGAGATCGGTGACAGTATTGGGATGGATTGGGTTGAATGCAACATTGTTGCGTTGCGCGAACCTTGAAGAAGTTGCTTAAGTTACGTAGAAGTATGTAGAAGCATGCAGAGGCCTTTACACGTTGTTGAGGCGAAAGTTGAGTTTGGCTGTGTGTCTAAGGCAAGGCAAGTTTATTTATATAGCACATTCCATACACGGAGGCAATTCAATGTGCTTTACATAAAAGCATGAAAGTAAAATAAGGTATAAGAGCATGAAAGTATTTAAAATGGTACACAGGTGATAATAACAGCAAAAAGGAAAACATAAAAGCACAATAAAACACTCATCAACTAAGCCGTCATCTAATCTGGCGACAGCAGCAGCATACTGAGCAGAGTTAGCTGAGACAGGCTCACCGGGGCCACATTTGTTCTTGCTTTGTTGGAGGTAAGTTACTTTGCCGTGTGATAATGTTGAGATAAATAAATGTGTTCATAGGAGTGCCCAGTGTCGGGAGAGGCATCTTGCCTTGATGAGCTTGTGTACTGGTGGATCACCTGTACCAGAGCTTCTTAGGAATAAGTGTACAGGGTTGGGGGGAATCCGACCAGGGATCTGCTGTATAGCTGGTGGGTTCTGAATACATTTACTTTTTGGTTTATTGCTGTTGTAGTTGTATGGGGTTGATTATATTTTGTTTGGTTTGCAGCTAGCGAGCCACTGCCTTGGTGGTTTTCCTTTTTCTTTGATTGTTTTGATTTAATTGTTTGCTTTAGTGCCACCCCATGTTGCTGTAAGCTGGTAGCCCATCACGGCCGTATAGACTGTGAGCCCTTTGCACTGGGTCGGTGTGTGCGTGTTTGCCACAGCAAGCTAATTGAGGTGGAGCGACAATGTGTGTGCATTTAATGCGCCGCTAAATATCCACCACCCTGTTTCTTGTGCTTGAAATTGTTTGTACTCTGTATACTTGAATTATGTTTGGAATAAAGATTTATATTTTAATATAACGCTGCTTTCTAGTCCTATGTGCCTTCACGGTGTATGAACCTGTTGATTGTGATGATGCCACGATTTAACATATAATTATGGCAAAATCCAACACAGCGACAAGAGTAAGACAAAAAATACCAACAAGTTAAATGCGTAGGCCTAAGTGTCGGGAAAATGTGTAGGCACTTTTTAAGTGCCTTATTACCCCAATCAATTAAATTATATTTATTTAATTGTGCGTACTTGCAGTAGGCTTATTCTCTCTATAAGCCTACTGTTCGAGTTCACCATATTCATTTTCTACAATAATGTTATGGTGTACTAATAATGCTGTGTCATATAATTATGAGTGCTTTCATTAACCCCCCCCCACAATTTCGTATTACAGAAGCAAATCCTAACTAAATGTAGGAATCCTATCTTATCTTACTAAATCCTATCTTATGTCAGGTTAGGAAATCCTAAATACTCAATCCAACATCGGTAATCAACTTTTATTTCTGTTACCTAGCAACTGACGCCACAGAGTTGGCAGAGTTTACTGTTAGTTTTTACTCTCCTGACTGTAACAACATTGCACCGCAATGGAGCAAAAACAATGAGCAAACAACTTCAAGACAGATGAGTTAGAGGTGTTGGTGACATCTGCAGAAAAAGTTAAAGATGTTCTGTTTGGGAAATTTTCAACAACGCTCACTCGGGAGGTGAATGAATGGGAATGGTCTAAAATAAAAAAGCTATCAACACTGACAAGTGACACGAAGAGGAAGGAGAGGAGGAGCCTGTATCTATTAATGAGTGTTTTGTCATCAAAATGCAGCACATCATTTAGGTCCATCATGAGCCTTTCGGCAAATAAATTACGCCTATTGACATTTTGTTTGTTTTGTAAAAGCAATAAAAGTGCAGCCATAGTGATTAAATGAGCTAACACTATGTACAAAACAGTTAGGATAGCCTAACGGTTACCTTAAAGTTAGGAGAGTTTTTTTTAAAGATTTTGGGAAGTTAGGATGCTTCTGTAATACAATCTTAAATTAGGATAGGGACATTGACTTAGGAACTGTTAATCTGTAATGACCATTTTCCTAAATCAGGTCCTAACTCTAATTACCATGGTTACCAAACAGTTAAGATAGGATTTGCAAGTTAGGAAGTTTCTGTAATATATTAGTAGTAGTATATTAGTATATTAGTAGTCCATCGTAATGACCTAGTATACATGTACATTTCTACTTAAAATAAGCAATTCTTTAAATGACATGAGATTTGCTATATCTTGCTTGAAGCTGTGGCACAGTGTAGAATATTGTGGAGTATAGCCTGTATGTGGACATAGCCTGGCCACTTGGCCTCAACGTTAGTGATGAGGCAGGTGGAGTCACAGAGCATCTAAGATTAACTGAGGTCAAGTCATGGGTAGCCTACAGCATGCAATTGCAAGGTCCATGGTCCCTATTGTCCAAGACAGGCAAATTGCTATAAAAATGATTTGTTCTAGAACAATGACACTTTCGAGGACAATTATGTCACAGGTACCTGCACATTAATGCTGTGAACGCCTTTTTCATTCGCGAAATCTGCCTAATTTGGGCCCGAGGGCGATTTGATGCAGATCTGAGTGCAGTGCACTGCGCCAATGACATTAGGAAACTAATAATGTGGTAGACTCTGTAATAAAAGATGGTGATAGGAATACATTTTCATTAAATTGTCAAATATTGAATAGCCTAACTCAATTACCTGCAATTCCATAAAAGCCCTCTTTGATTGCATTTACTCAGACAGGGAATGTAATGAACGAGTGTCAAGCTTAGCTTCAGCTAACTGAAGTTAGTCTGCGCTGGTTTAAGTTTATCAAAGTCAAAGTCAGCTTTATTGTCAGTTCACCGTATGTACAAGACACGGGGGGCTGAAATTACATTCCCCTCTTAACCATGGTGCATAGCAAAACAAAAGAGAAACAAAAACAGTCAAAACAGTTTAAAAAAACTGCACAATACAATAAATTAAGGTACAAAAAATATATGAAATATGAAATATATTGACACAATATACAGAATAATAAGAATAAATGTAAATAATACAATATATACAATAACAGTGCAAGTAGTAGTTAGCAGCAGTTGAGTTTGCGGAGGAAGTAGAGGCGCTGCTGAGCTTTCTTGGCCAGTGATGCGGTGTTGGTGTTCCAGGAGAGGTCCTCTGAGATGTGCACACCCAGGAATTTAGTGCTGCCCACTCTCTCCACAGCCGCACCGTTGATGGTCAGTGGAGGATGCTGGGTCTGCGCTCTCCGGAAGTCGACAACAATCTCCTTTGTTTTCTCCACATTGAGTGTGAGATTGTTGTCCCCGCACCATGTGGTCAGTTGGCTCACCTCGTCCCTGTAGCTGGACTCATCATTATTGTGGATGAGACCCACCACAGTTGTGTCATCCGCAAACTTGACAAAGAGATTGGTGCTGTGCTTTGGTGTGCAGTCGTGGGTCAATAGGGTGAAGAGTAGGGGGCTGAGCACACATCCTTGGGGGCCCCCGTGTTCAGGATGATGGTGCTGGAAGTGTTGCTGCCGACCTGGACTGCCAAGACTGCCTGTGGTCTCCCAGTCAGGAAGTCCAGCAGCCAATTGCACAGCGAGGTGTTCAGCCCCAGCTGGTCCAGTTTCTGTATCAACTGATTGTGAGATGATTGTGTTGAATGCTGAACTAAAGTCTAAAGTCAGATGGGTGAGAGCTGAGTGGAGGGCGGTGGAGATTGCATCATCGGTGGACCTGTTGGCCCGATATGCAAACTGGTAGGGGTCCAGGGCAGGAGGGAGGATGGATGTGCAGCATGACTAGCTGTTCGAAACAATTCATAATGATGGGGGTCAGTGCAACAGGACGATAGTCATTGAAGCAGGATGGAGAAGCCTTCTTTGGGACCGGGATGATGGTGGTGTCTTTGAAGCATGTGGGGACAGCAGCTTGGCTCAGGGAGGTGTTAAAGATGTCTGTGAGGACATCAGTGAGTTCCACTGCACAGCCCTTCAACACACGACCATGTATGGTATGTTGTCCGGGCCCGCAGCTTTGCGAGCGTTGATCCTGGAGAGGGATTGTCTCATGCTGGCTGGAGACAGGGACAGCACCTGGTCATCTGGAATTGGTGGAGCCATCTGTGCAGGAGTGCTGTTGTGGGCTTCAAAGCGTCCAAAGAAGTCGTTCAGGTTGTTCAGCAGAGTGGTGTTGCCGTCGCAAGTCTGTGGTCGGGGTATGTAGTCCGTGATGGTCTGAATCCCCCGCCACAGGCTCCTGGTGTCTCTGCTGTCACTGAAGCGGCGGGCTATCCTTCTGGTGTACCAGGTGTATCAGACATGGCACACAATATAAACACACAAAATTAATGACTCAAATAATAACATGATCAGGGTACTTGTATAAACTTAGCCTTGCCAGACTTATAAACGTTTAACTTAAGTAGTACATGAACTATACCGGATGGCAACCATTTGGCTTAGCTGCTAATGTGGCAACCAAAAGCCCATGCATGGTTGCCCAGTTGGCAAGCACTTCAGAAAGTTAATGTTGAGCCCTGAACACAACATTTAGCTTAGGTGCAAACGTGTTACACATATATGTAACTTGTCCCACATATCTGCCAATGCCAAAAGTACATGTCCAAATCAATATCAATAAACCTAGCAGCAAGAGCTCCGAATTAGTTAATCTAGCTAGCTAGCAGAGGCTCTGGCTAGCTACGTTGCATTTGAACAAACAGTTGTATTATGTCAGTCTCTTTCAAATACAGCTCTTACAGTGGGGTTCGAAATCAACAAATACGACATGCTTTTTTTTGGCCATAAATTCATTTTGGACGTGTAAATGCTTATTCATTTCTCTTGCTTATTTGACTGTTGTACTTACCGTGGAATCGCGATATGCAATGGTTTCTGGGATCGTCGCACACAGTGACGCGTTGCACAAAATTGCGCCAAAATATCAATCATAATGAAAAAGTACAGTCTTAATATTTTATATTCTTGCTAAAAAATAGAAAATAATCAGCATAAATAAATCTCTGAGTGAAGGAAACTCGGGTATATGTAGC
Source organism: Melanonus zugmayeri (assembly GCA_900302345.1). Taxonomy (NCBI): domain Eukaryota; kingdom Metazoa; phylum Chordata; class Actinopteri; order Gadiformes; family Melanonidae; genus Melanonus; species Melanonus zugmayeri. The sequence continues at coordinate 14,481 of OMKN01017431.1, forward strand.
CATTACATTTAAACACATCACTTCCCAGAATGCATCTCTTTGCCAAAGAACTTTATTTCCATCTTAAGCAATATAAACTTTCTGCAATTTCTGCAGTAGGATATTTAATTCATCACAACTTCATAATCAGTATTGAGAC
>OMKN01017439.1:0-10849 GCA_900302345.1 Melanonus zugmayeri
CTGTGAGTGTGAATCGTGTTACACAATAATAACTTACTAGATCTTCTGTCGGGGACATAGCCTACAAGAGATAATCCCCCTGTCTGATGTTTAAATTCTAGCAATATTAGTCATTTGGGGACAAAAGCAACTGCAAGACTGACCTCTGTAGGCATGTCTTTTGCCTTGTGGTGCCCTGGGCAGCTCAGAACACAAGTAGAGACTACTACTGTTTTCTCTACTGCCCCCTCCTGGTGTACTGTGGAACTGCAGCATCACCATGGAGTCGTCTGCCTTACCACTATCTCTACCTGGGGAAATAAGCATGTGTTACCAATTGTGTGTGTGTGTGTATGTGAGAGAGAGAGAGAGAGAGAGAGAGAGAGAGAGAGGTATGCTTTACCTTTGCTCTTGCTCTGCTCCATATCTGATGAGATCCAGTCTTCTACCTTCAACAGACTGGAGCCAGGGTTGCTCCCATCCTCCCATACCTCCGACCTGCTGCCCAAGGGCTTCCACACACTATAAAGGCCACAGGACCATTATGACCATGACATATTACACTATTCACCCACCCACACACACACACACATATGCTCCTTCACCCATGTATGTACATGGTAAAGGTAAATACAGGTAAATACAGTATATCTCTCTACCTGTTGCAGCTTTTCCTGGGTTGACTCCTGGGTCGGGTTTTGGACCGGCGGTCCTGCCGGTCCAGTCTGTACTTAGAGGTGAGATAGTCCATCTTCTGAACCAGATGGGGGAGCTGGACTAAACCATCCTCTAGGTCTTTCTTCAGCCGAGACACCTCCATCTGCAGGGCCACAAGGGCCTCGCTGGAACACACACACACACAATGCATGGACACACACACACAGATCTCAATCATCATGTATTCTGTCAATGACATCCTTAAGCCACTTACGGACTACTACTAATAGCGGTGTATAATAAAAGGGTGAATAAAGGACACAAGCAAATAGAATGCAAAGCTTTAACAAATGTCTTTTTCTTTCTTTGTTTCTGTCCACACACCTATTGCAAGAGCAAGAGTGCAGTCGGTCGCATCTCTGGGGGGTGTTCATGGCTGTGCTGAGGGTGGGCTCTGATAGGTGGTGCTGGACCTGGTTAGTACAGGATTGGTGGAGATGATCTGTGGGGGGCATGGTCAGTGTCATTTATCAGCCAATCAACAAGCTTGTTCATGAATTTCACTGTCCACTTATAGAATCTATGCTGCCTCACCATGGCGTCTGATTGGCCGCTCCTTGGTGGTGCTCTCCACCCACAGTTCCACGGCTGAAGCCACCCCACAGCCGGGCGTCTTCGTCGGGATGTGTTGTATCTGGCAGCTCATGCTCTGCTGGCCTGTCATCAGGGATTCTGAATGACTGGCTGTTGGCAGGCTGCTCCTCCTCCTCCTCGTGGGTTGGTCTGTTGTGGTTGGCGGGTGGATGGCTGTCTGGAGGTTGGAGCTGGAGTCCTCGCTGTCCGAGACGCTTAAGCCATCGCTGTGAGGACGTACAACAGTGGCAGCACTGCGGATAGGAAAGACACATTTTCCGTTTTAAACCACAGGAATAGAACTTGTTATTGTCACCTGGTCCATGTCTGCATCATGATTCAGACATGATACATTTGCAACACAGAAAAACTTTTTTTTTTCAATAATGGAACTTCAAGACGATATACAACCTATACAAAAATATATGTATTGTTTTGTGGTTAAATTGGTTTTGATGTTATGCTAAATGCTTTTTGTACCATGGTGAAATTGGATCCACCAAATTATCTTTGGTAATTATTCAGTACTTCTTGCCCTCTTGGCAAGAATGAAAAGTGTATTTAGTTGTACCTCTCTGTGAGTAGTTTTGACTGGTATATTCCTATGCCTGCTTGAAGCAAGTCAGAGCTTCCAAATCCACTGTCCGTTTCTGGGCTCACAATCCTCTGCACAGCATAAAAACACATCAATGTCATTACATGACAATACAATATAGTACTATACAATAGGCCTACACTAAAATAACAGCATTACACTACTACAATAACATTGTTATAATACAGTATGCTTTGCTGGTACAGACTATACAATGCCAACACAAATAAAGTTAAACATAATGGTAATGAAACATATTTACAAAAAAAACATCTAAGTTCAATACCTTCTCAAGGTGGGCCCAAAATAATATTCTTAAATATTGTTCACAACAAATAGAGACACTTTTTAATTATGATAAGAGACTAAAGCTGTTGACTAAGATAGGAACTACAGTACCCAGCTGTACATTACATGCAGCCACTGACCTGTGATATGGATAACCTGTGGGTCTCTGAAGCATGCAAGGAAGAGGAGAGCTCTACAGCCAGGCTATCGCTAGCAGCTAGGCTATAGCTAGCAGCCAGGCTATCAATAGCAGCTAGGCTATAGCTAGCAGCTAGCTTATCGTTAGCAGCTAGGCTGTCATCAGCAGCCAGGCTAATGCTAGCGGCTAGCTCCCACTCACTGCCTGTGCTCAGGACACTGTCCTGAGTGAAAATACTGTAATAAAGACAAACAAGAAAAATAGTAAATATATTATATGTTATTATAATATTATATAGTATTATATAATATTATAATAACAAATATTCTTTTCACATTGTTATCATATCTTATCCTATAAATATACCAATTTTGGAGGAAAAGCATTTGCTTTTACTTTCAACTACAGTTTCTATTGGTATACAAAGTCTTAGCAAAGTGAACATTAACTCCAAACTGTAACTTTACTTTAGACATTGTAGTCACACAGCTCAGAGGTGACAGCAAAACTGTATATATTGGCACTGCATTTATTTGAAAAATAGTGAGCAATACCCAACACACTAAGTCTTAGAGTGCAAATGGTTTGTCTTAGTGACTAAGACAAACCATGGCAGCTAATGCTCTAATCATGCATTCTCTAGGCCTGCTGTAGACCGATCACAGCAACACGGTGGTCAGCATCGAGTGCTTTCTCACTTAGATTGTGGCGAGATAGAAAGTGAGCGTAAATGTATGAGCCCTACATTATTCCATATGGATCAAGTAAAGACAGATAGTCAATCAATCCCATATTGATCTATTCAGACAAAAACAACAACACTGACTTTTCCGGTGTCCACTGTGTTTGTCTGGAGGAGGAAGTGGATCCAGTCACATTGTCGCACACCTTCCCTTCTGAAAAGCTGCAGCTCCTCTCCACTCTCTGCTCCTCTTCATCATCAACAACAACAGTAGCAGTGATGTCCAGTCCCTCAAGAGAGTCCTGTAACCTGCTGGAAACACAGGGACACAAATACACACACAGACACACACACACAGGACAAATGAACACACTGTTTGTTATTCCCTCTGCCCTGGGGAACTCTACACCAACACTGTGTCTGAAACAGTACCCACTTCATAGGAAGGCAGACTAGCCTATTAACTAGATACGTGTGTGTGTGCACACACATGCACACAGGCGGACACACACACACACACACATACCTGTGTGCACTCGCACACACATACAAAAATCAAAAAATGCATTAAGAGTTCATGTATTATTGATAGCAATAACAATGATTCACTAAATATTCCTAGTGAATCTTATCAATGACTAAGGAGTAAGGTGCAACACATGACACACAACATATTTCAGAGCCTGAATATCATGTCATTAACCATTGTATTAATATGCATAATATAATAGTTCATATATCAATCAGTTTGTTGAAATGGGTAAATCTTACTGGGGATCAGTATGTGAGCACTGTGGAGGAGGGCTACTGTGTTCAGAGGAGTGAGTGGGTGAGCTTTCTCTGCTTTGCTCCAGCTCACTGTCTCCCTGGTCTTCACTGGCCTCCTCCTCCTCCTCCTCATGGTCTTCTGCTGCTCTCCACAGCTCATAGGCTGGGGCAGGGAAACAAGAACCTGGCTCCTGCAACATGAGACCAGGTCAGAGCCTTGACACTCTCTTACACACACACACACGTGAGTGTGTCGTACACACTCACGTATGCACGGACACACACGCTCACATATACACGCTCACATATGCCCGCTCACACAGACACATATGTACACACACACACACAAAATAGTGTGTAGAAAACAAATCTGCATTTCACCAGGGAGTGTAAAGCATGTATGCGTACAACAAAAAGCACCCTCTCTCAGTGTATAAGTGAGAATGTGAATGAGTGAATAAGAACATTACCTCATGCTGGAATGAAGGGGGTGAGGGGTCAGAAAGGTGAGGATGACTGGGATTATTCACGCCCAGTGACTGCATAGGGGGCGTGGATGTGCGCGTGGACGATGAGTGGGGTGGGGAGAGCTGATTGCACACATTCATGTCAATCATCTCTTTAATGTCCTCCAAGTGCATGCCTATCCTGAATATATCTCCCTCTACCAGCCTGCACACAGCACAGAGCACAGGTGTGTAGCGCATGCTAGCGGTGACACATAGGCACATGTTGACACACACACACACACATACCTCCACCTGGCTAAAGGTAGAGGTAGGGTCGTGTTCTAAAACATACATATAAACACAAGAGCTCTGCTATAACCTCTGACCTGTCAGGGTCAAAGGTGCCAGTGTTCCTGCAGAGGCCGATGTAGTTCTGCATCTCCAGAGCCCTGTGTCCCTCCTTCTTACCGATGTACTTCCTCTGTAGCTGGTCCTGGGCCTCCATCATGCTCCTCAACATCTGAGACACATTACAGTTTTTACACACCATACAAATAGATTGGCAATCTAGTACTACTGTATATACCTCCACTATACAGTAGTTAAAGATTAAAAACCACATACAGAGACACACACACAAACAATTAAATAACAATACTATGTGCACTAGATGCACATAGTACACAAGTAACAAAGTACAAAGTACTGTATTGTGAAACTTGCACATGCATGAGGAAGGAATGTTAATGCTGCTGTATCTTGGCTATTATAAAGATGGAGAACAGTGCTTACCATTTGCTGATCTGCAAGGCATACTGGTGTATTGTTAAGGTTCACTTTGAATTCCTCCACCTAATATAAATAAAATATTGTTTTTTTTGGGTTAAATAATTAACATTGCTAATGATGATGCATTGATGTACGAATTATGATTTATACTTTGAAATACAACTTTTAAATGTTTACCTTTTCCATGAATTCACTGATAATGTCTCGTAGTTCAGTGGTCATTCTGTCACCATCAGTAGGATCTTGTTCACTCGGCTGCCCGAGTGACACTTCATGCAGCTGCTCAATAGAGCTTTTGGGCTCCTCACAGAATCTGACTAAACAAAAAAATACAAAATAAAATAACCCATGAAACACTGAGACGATGCAAATGAGTTTCTAATATTTAAATATTTTTTAAGCCATAAGCCATAATGTGTATTTCGACATACATTATTTAATGTGATTACTGGCATACAGTAACATCTGCACATAATCCTATGCATCTCATGCTTATAAGTAATTTCTTTTTTTCCAACAAGGCATATTCAGTGAGTGCCCCTAAAACATGTCAGTGTCTGTAGAACTGTCATTTGAACCCACTTGTCACTAAGGACACCAGTGCATGTCATTGCGTAATGTGCTGCTGTCATAATATCAAATGTCCGACACCAAAGATAACTTTACCTGCCGGAGGAGAAGGAGGTACAGCGGATTCAAAATGGCTCCCTGGGAGTCCCTGATAATCCCCACGGTCTAACTTGAGTAGATCTTCAGAAGGTGTCTGAGGCTGTCAAAAAAGTTAGTATTCAATTGTTAGCTAACAAAATTACCAACGCAATTATTTTGGAAGATATTCAATTATTATATGGTCAACGGCAACAAAGAAGTACAAAGATAATACACTTACTTTGTTTCCTAGCCTCATTTCATCAATCAGATTCTCTGCCTCTGCATATTTGGTTAGCAATTTATCATATTCGGCCTAAGAGAAGTAATAATAAGAAGAAGAAATACAATAAATGTCAAATTAAAACACTACAAAATAAAAAAAATTCAGTGGAGGTGAAAGTAGCATTGCAAGTACAACAAAACTTGACCATAAATAACTAATTATAACATATCCATTGCTATCAAGATGCTCAAACATGTGTGTCTCTCCCACCTGTAGATGATGCACCATCACTGGGGTGGTGTGCTTCTCCTGGTCTGGGAACACATAAGGCCTGTCTGGAGGCTGGACCGAATCCTCCAGCACCCGGCTGATCAACCCCAACATGCCTGGGGACGACTGGGCTCTGTGCATGGTGTTGGGGGGCTGAGCGGTGGGCCTGCTGCTGCAGGTGGTGATGGTGGTGGGGGGGGCACTGGGGGCTTTGGGGATCTTCACCTTGGGAGCCACCTTGGAGAAGTCGGGCAGAGGGTAGTGGACCTGACCCTGGCCGTACTTCAGCTCACTGAATGAGCGAGCACGGACCAGAGAAACGTTGTCGATTTCAGCAGCTGTTTCCCTCGTCAATAGATGCCGACCCTCGCTCTCGTGTTCAGAAGTGTTGCTGTTTGATATGTTGGTAGCAGAGGAGAAGTCCTCTATCACACTATTATCCGCTCGCTGTTTCAAACTGTCTGCTTTCTCTGAAGTGGAATCACTCCCATCATCGGCAGTCCTGTCGCTATTCCCTTCGGAGGAACACTGATTAGTATAATTATCCTCGGTCGGGCTCCCCCTGCTTATATTATCCTTTCTAGGAATCCCTGCTGCGATGTTTTTGAGTGCTGTGCTGAGCAGTGTGTCATCCATGCTTTCCAGGAGGGATACCTCTGGCAGGGTTTCCGCGTCGATCAGCCTACCCGAGCACCACAGCTCTTCCCTGGAGAAATGTCTCAGCAAAAGCTGGGTGACATCTGGTTGTTGGGCTACAGGAGCAGGACAACTGCATGTGGGAGCAACCACGTTGGCTGGTTTGGAGGCACTGTTAAGGTCCTCGGCTCGATTCCCGCTCGGCTCTTGGGACCACAGTCCTGGTCCCTTATTGGTCATCTCTATGAGAGAACGGTTTTGTGCAAGGTGGTTATCTCTGCTATCTACTATCGCATTTAATTCAGGGCTTGCGTGTGGGGTTTCCTTTCCATCAGAGTTTACGTTCCTCTCACTGCTGGACGTGTGGTTAAAGTAAGGGCTTCCCGAGTCACCATCGTAGGGCAGATCTTCCTGGTCTTCGTCGCTTGTATTCTGCCCCAGGTCATCATCGTCCTGGGTGGATGGAGGTCCGTCCTGTATGTTTCTGGGTCTGGGAGGGGACCCCTGCTTCATGCTGTTGTTGCCCTTGGCCTTCATGAGATTCTCCTCATCCTTACTGCTGGTTCCACTGCACTCTGAAGAAGAGGAGTCCTCCAGGGCTGACAACTCTGCACTCCCTGTGAGTGATGACGGAACAACATGATCACCATATGCCTTGATCATCCAATCAGAGAGTTGAAGTGTCATACAGGTCTAATTGCATTCAAAGTGAGCTTATCAGAATAAAGTGTGCCACACTGCACAATTATGAAATTGCTTGTACAGGCTAATCAGAAAACATCCCATACCAGCTTCTTGTTAACTTAAATAACATATAATCTGATCAAAGACAACACAAGCTGTACTGTAAAGTTAAAGTATAATAGATTGATTGAGGCAGAGTTAAAATGAGAAACAGTACGTCTGTCGTGCATCAACATGATCATCCCAGAGTTTGGGTCATGCAGGCCTGATTGTAAACGCCAGTATATCAGAATAAAGCCAGTAATATTGTAATAATGAAATATATTTTATGGACTACTCAGGTAAATACTAACCATACAAATACACCTGTTACACCCATGCAGTAACAATTAGACTACAGTATGTATGCATAGATTGATTACGGTAGATTGAGGTTCAGCAAAGATACATTGAAGTGATGAGAAGAAGAAACCCTTACCACTGAGGTGGAGGCTGGCCTCGGAGGCAGCTGACTCTGCCCGAGAGAGATGCACAGGAAAGGAACTCTCCAGGTCGCTGAAGTGAAGACTTTCATCCTCACTCAGGTCCACAAAGATGCTTTGCTGGATGCATTTCTCCCACAGAACTGCAATACGAGGCGGGTGGGACGAGTCCTGTCCCTCAATGTCCTCATCAGAGTCTTCCATAATTATCTCTGTGAAGCTTATTGTACATGTAGTTTCACCCCCTCTATGCTTATTTAAAGGAAGGGGAAATGTGAATGACTTTGTGATATACAGACAATGTACAAATTAAGTTGTTTATTAAACATGGATGTGGTCAATATAAATATAGTTTGAATTCATGCAGGTTGTTTGTGAAATTAGTAGTATTGTCAATAACAGAGTTATACCTTGTTCACCTGATTCATTTGTACAAGTACATCCCTGGATATCAGTCTGTGTGGTTGGTTGATGGGTACATGTGGTTCATTGAGTGTAACGAAACTAAAGGTGATCTTACTCAAATGATTTCACAATGCAGATCAAGACATTCTTGCAAAATGTATAGCGTATGTTTGCGTTCTGCGGCATACATTCAAAGACGATACAACAATGTGCAGGGTGACAACACGTGTGGTGTGAATGTGCTTACCTGCCGTTCAGCTGTCCCACACCAGACTCACACGCGTTGCATCGATGTTGACTGTTTTTGGATCCGCAGCACAGCACTCGCTGCTGACATCATTCTGCAATTACACGATGTATGTCTAATACGTGACGGAACTTCTTCAAGAGCAGGTGGTTCCGTGTCCTGATTAATAATGCAGTTACCGTGTAGCGCTGCTCGTCTGGTCCCGGGCCGGCGGTGGAGAAGGCCTCCTGTTGCTTGGTAACATCTTTCAAGCCTCCTCCGATTACTGCTACTGCTACAGAAGGTATATAGCAAGTAGCAGCTTTATTATGTGAGACTATGTACTTTTAATAATACTTTTAATTTTACGCTTTAGTGTAAATAATACATATAATAATAATAATAATAAATAAATAAATGTAACAATCTATTTTTTAAATTAATTAAAACAACTAAAATAAATAAATATATATCGATATATATATACAGTATATACTATATATATATTAAAAGAGCCACTAAGTTCTAGCTAACCCTGCTGTCTCCTCTAACCACAACTCTCTACATTACGTCCCCCACGGTTATGCATGCAACAACTGTGATATTACCATGTGAGGCTTCGGCTACATGAACACTTCATTATTGTTTCAAAGTGCGCCAGCTACAAAGTTTACCTTTCACAATGCTTCGTTTGCTCAAATTGGCATTGACAGCTGAAGGATGACGATCGTGACGCTCTCTTTGTATTTAAATCTATTGGCCGAGCGACTGTTGTGTGGGCGTGGTCATCTTTGAACGGGACGTTCGGATTGGCTAGCTGGCCAAAAAACGAGTACGTTCTTTTTTAATCTCGTCGAAGTTAAATCGTAGAAGTTAAATTAAAGTAGGAAAGTATGGATGAAATATAGTTCGTTATGGGGACTCATAAAAGGTGTTATGTAGTGTCGTTGCATTTGCGGTATATTTAAACTGTAGAAGGACCTTTATTTCCAAAATAAAAGAAGTACCTACCATTGTTCGAGCTGGATCGCCTAACGTAAGTGCAGCAGCTAACACGCTAACCAGAACGGGTTTTAATACAACAGCGAGTCAATACTCGCTGTTGAATATCTTGTGTGAACCATCTCCCACTCAGTTAAGACAGTACTCTGGATGAAACTGACTGTAGGGTCAAGGCTCCAGTGCCTCCCGTACGATCATTGTGATTAATGTCTTGAAGTTGGATGATCAATAATGCACGAAATGTAATGCTACGATTCATCAATTAAAGGATATTATTCATGAATGCTAGTTTCAGGTTCATGTATTGCCCGTTGTATACTGTGTTATAATGCAGCCGTGCATTGATGTATTCTCTATCATACACTTTTAGGTTTACCAGATTGCCCCCGTCTGTATTGAGAAGTTATCGGTGAGTAACTTTACCCAAACGTTGTTGTTGTTGTTGTTGTTGTGGTGGTGTCTGGTGTGCGGGTTCCCTGCTGTAATGCTACTGGGCTTCCATCACGTTTGCTGTAGCTCTCATGTGGTCTTAAAGTGCATCTCTGGGGGGACCCAAACAAAATCTAGCCTTTTGTGATACAATACTGGGGCTGCATGCTTGGGATGATTCATGTCTTTATGGGATTGGTTGGATGTGAAGCAGTCGTTGAAGAACATTGACCTGTTGTTTAATTGGCTATTGCTTTAGTTATGATTCATTTGTCCCCTTTCACTACTGCTGTGTGCCTATACTACAGCTTAGCCGGTGTGTACACGCCCGTTTGGCACACAATACTGGGAAAATGCTGTATGCGCACTAGCAGACATTGATTATGAATTGTAAGCATTTGCATGTACATGTTATGTACTTGGCAGACTTCCAACGCCTTGGGCTTTATTTGGGCTGATGATTCATATCCAAAGAGCAGCAGAATAACAGGTTAGGGTTTATTTTCCATAACCTGTTTTTTCCATTCTGAATATAAAGTGCATATGTACTATACAAAACTGCAGGATTGCAGCATTTTCCACACCAACTAGTGGGTTGTTGTTCAACACCTGATTCTTACTCGTGTGTATGCATGTAGAAATACACTCCCAGACTAGTAATGATGCAACATTTAACCAACACATACTTGTCATGGGCAACTTGTAGTGCTTGCTGATCACTGCACAACCTCATGCTTTCTATGTGCCGTCACTGTCACATGGATGAACAATGTCTGAATAATTGTTTGTTTAGTGAATCCAAGAATAATATTAGTTGCTGCTATTTTAGTTGCATGTGTGTAATACTTGTAAATATATCTCC
>OMKN01017440.1:2851-19503 GCA_900302345.1 Melanonus zugmayeri
TTTAATTGAGCCCTGAGAGCTGTCTTAACTACACGTTAAGCTCCCACTAACCCACAAGTATTTCTCTCCCAGGGCGCATGTATGGAGCGGATGAGTTCCTGCCCATGCTGACCTACGTGCTGGCCCAGTGTGACATGCCGCAGCTGGACAACGAGATCCTCTACATGATGGAGCTGCTGGATCCTTCTCTGCTCAACGGAGAAGGTACTATTAGCTAATGCCGTCAACCAGATTCTTTTGCAGACAAAGCCTAGTGGTGCACTTAGTTAAATGCTCGTAGAAAGAAAGACAAATGAAAAAAATACTGTTCTGGAATTTGTATTTTAAGTATTGTATATCAACCTTTTTGTCTGTTTGAACAAAACAATTGGAGCATTTTCTTTGAAGGAAAATTCATCAAGAAATGAAAAGAAAATCTTTTATCATTAAAAAATGGTCCACTACCCTGGACTGTAGAATCTATGCAACCCCACTGTGTAGACACAGCACAGCCACAAAGCTCAGCTTAAAGTGCCGCCTAGTGGCAAGACATGGCATGGTCGGTTGGCCTCTTATCTGACTTTGTTGGCTCTCTCCAGGCGGTTATTACTTGACCAGCGCCTATGGAGCCATGTCCCTGATCCGGAACTTCCAGGAGGAGCAGGCGGCCCAGGTGCTGCGCACGCGCCACACGCTCCGCCAGTGGCACCACCGACGCACCACCCAGCGGTCTGCACCCTCCGTTGATGATTTTCAGGTACAGTTGCACGTGACTACAAAACGCAAATACACTTGACATGTGTTGTCCCAGCTTTAGAAAAAAGTAATTTAAATTTTCAAGGTTCTTATATAAAATGTTTGCATTTTGTTAACTTAATACTTTGCATTACATTGATTTAGGAATGGTCTATCCTGTGTTTTACATTTAATCCTTTTTGTTAATAACTAACTTTTTGCTAACTAATGCTGAAATCAGCATAAATTACAATGTATTCACTGTTGGCAGTCAGACGTTGGCAGATTTTTTGAATGAAAATCTGCAGCTACACACAGCTAGTGTGCCTTCAACATGCGGTTCACCCCGTCTTGTCTTATCTCGTCATCCTCCAGAACTACCTGCGGGTGGCACTGCAGGAGCCGGACAGCAGCGGCTGCACGGCCAAGACGCTGCCGGTGTGCCCGTACGCCACGGCCGAGGAGGTGTCCCAGCTGTGTGCTGACAAGTTCAAGGTCTCCGACCCGGAGAGCTATGCCCTGTTCCTCCTGACGGAGGGCAGCAGCCAGCGGCTGGCGCTCGACACCCACCCCCAGAAGATCAAGGCAGAGCTCCACAGCCGGCCTCAAGCGCCGCCATTCCACTTTGTCTACCGCCGCGCGGGGACCCTTGAGGAGGACTCGCCGCCGATAAACCTCAATAGACTCCCCCTGACCTCCGACCCCGACCTGAGCGACCTGGACCTGGATCTGGGCGTGGTCACGTCTGACCCCGCCTCCTCCTCCTCCTCCTCCTCCTCCTCCTCCTCTTCCTCCTCCTCCTGCAACACCCTGAGCCCTAGCCTGAGCCTTAGCCTGTTGCCGGGGAACCTCGACGGCAACTCCATATCCGTGTAATCCGCGTATCCGTATGCGGTTGAACAGAGCCGTGCGTTTTTGAGGTTCGACAAGGCTGGACCTGCTGGGCTAGGCCTACTTCTTCTTTCGGATCATGCTTGTTGTCGCGGACAGTCCGCATCTCCCCGCTGGCGGAAAGAGAGGGAAGGAAGTGAGACAGACACTGAGCCATCTTGTTTTTTTTTACATCTTGTTTCCACATCTCATGTTTGTAATCCTCTGAGAGGTGGCATGCGAGAGCAGTGCTCACGTGGATGAACTCTATACCTGGAAATGCCTTCGTGAACGCATGCGTGAAGAACACATGTATAGGGTTAACCCTATATGAACTGTCATGGACCTGAACAGCTGTTGACAGAGAGGGCTATAGTGCTTATGGTATCTGTCTACTACAGTGTACTGTTTAATAACAACTACAATATTGTGTTGAATAATTTTATATACGTGATTTTAATTAATATGATTTACTTGCAGTTGCTGGTAAACTGCCTGTGGTGTGCGTTTGGGACCTCTAAAAAGAAAAATAGCAATGCTATTGGTGTCACTGTCTATATTTTTGTTAGAAACTATTTTTAGAAACAGGCGTATCTGCAGGTGTTTAGAAAGTTAAGTCTTTTATATAATATTATTATTTTACTGATTATCCTGGAGATATTACAGATATTACAGCAACGATGGAAACGTCCAGTTTTTACATGATACGTAACTAAATAAAACTGCCATGTTCATATCTGTGCCTTATGGGAATCCTGGCATGGTAGTGGTCATGAAATACAGTACTACTGACAAATATGCCTCTTTTTTTTAATCAAGACTTAACATAGAAGCAGTCTTTTATGCAATGGCAGTGTAATCCTCTCAGCTGGTCTAAGGTTACACGCAGTTACAGTAACAAAAGGATATTTATGCAGTATATTCCTCAATGGCAAATATAGAATGGTTGAAAAGATATGGAAAGTACAGTCGGATAATGTGAAGGTGACGAGGACGAGGTACTAAAATACACAAGTTTGGTACATCAATACCTTTTTCAGTCTGATTATGTCGATTTGAATGAAATATCGCGTTGACATGGATTTTACTGGATGTGTTGTGTGCTATCATTTGATTGAACCGAAGGGTAATACAATCTGTACAGGGCTCCCGTCTCTTGTATTACATTGAAAATGATCGTGGAAATAAAAGTAGAAGCGCTGGGATTAGCGGGCGAACCGATATCGAGCGGAGGAAATGCATCGTGAAAGACAGCCGAGAGCTGCCCGACAACAAGGTCAATGGCATTGAAACACGATGTATTACCTACCTGTAGTATCTAGTAGTACGCTTTTTTTATTTTAATACGTACTAGAATCTAAGTACCTGTTTTTGGGGGAGGGTGGGTGATAACTCTGAATCTTTGTAGTCGTATTTTAGTCTACTTTTACCGCAACGTAATCGTATTTATATGTACGTGTGCTGGGATTGTTTCAGCAGATGTTTTCCACCCATGTCTGTTATATGAATGATGGTCAAGTAGTGTCATACATGTCACAGTGGGCATGGCACCCTTTCCCTCTGCACGTCATCATGTCATGAATATTCTTTTGCACTTAATAAAAGTTGACTATGAAATAACAGCGGCTTTTGTGTTTGCTTCAAGTTATTTGAAGTGCAGATAGTTTGAGGATTATATGATTAAATATGAATAAATGTAAGATTGACAATTCTGCATGATATGCTTAAGTTAGGCAGATGGTATCTTTGCTAAATTAATTTATAAAAATATATTATTACTATTTTACTGAATACAATTCTTATATAACAAGTCACTGCAATGCTCACTTGTGTTTATCACCTATGCTGAGCACACCTGGTTATTCATTATTGTATGGAGAGTGGTGTGGCGTCGGTGAACAGTTTCTAGGCCGAAAAAAAAAGTCTGCATACATGGGGAATACCTTAAGCAAAGACAGCTTTATTAATGTTAAGGTAGCAAAATCCTTCCTAAAATTATGTCTCTAACATTTAAACACAAAAGTAAACCAATTCTGTCAAAAAAAAGAGTTCCTTGTGCGTGTAAGAAGTAGTACCGCTCAAACAGAGAGCGGTAACCGTATCATCTGCATTATGTCATCATTCGCTGTATGTTTCTAAGCTATACCCGCGGGAGCATGCAGTCATCGAGGGTGTACAGTCCAAATAAAATCCAGTGGCATCTTAACAGTCATCAGAATCTCATCTAAAAAATAAAGGTACATTATAGAGTTTTACCATAAATAATTGTATTATATTATCTATCTTCATGCGAGTAAACAAACGACAAAGGGGCGATACTGCTCTGGAAAGGGCTTACAAGGAGGAGACCTAGGATCTATGAAAATATATTCAAACAGATATACAGATTGAGACAAAAAATATAAATACATCTATACCTATTTTTTTTACATTTTTACAACAGTAATATCACCCATGTGAATATCACAAATTATATAGAAGTGTCTCACTACAAGACAACTCGTTTTTGAAAAGGTGTGTGTCTTGGCGACAGTTTAGTCAGTTTCAAAAACATGGTACCGTATTGTGTTCTTAAGCTTGTAACTCGGAAACAACAGCAGCATAGAATGTATTGAACCAAATCACGTAGTAGTATCAGTAATATATTTGTGGGGCTAAAACAGTGGGGGTCACAAGAAATACAAATACTACTCTTGTTGCTTCAATGGATTTTTGTTTTTACCTCCATTGTGGACAGAAAATATGTTCTTCCCTAGGCAGTTTTGTGTATATTATAGAGACAATTGCTTTATATAAGCTTTGTAAAAACAACTTGTCTAGATAGCAGTGTCTACCACCTGAGACTGAGCTAAAACCTAAGGGTCTAGGCTGGTGTTAGTAGTAGTACATTAGTCGATTATGTATGGTATTATGAAACAACCATGAAGGGGCTATTTATGTCAAGTTCCTGGTGAGCAAAAAAATAACTTTAATGCTTAATGTCAGTGTGGAGTGTGTGTGGTTGATGGCTGGTTGATGGCTGACTGTGGGTGCCACAGTCAGCATTACCGTAACGGTGGTTTGACACATGCAGCTCACGGACGCTTTGTGAACCCTGCTTGTGCAGAGTGTAGTTGTGGGTTGTGTAGTTGTGGGAGTGACTCAAATTGTTTACAAAAAGCTAATTTAGTGTTTTGTGTTTGACAATATGTAAGTAACAGTCCGGTTTGTATAGTGATTGGAAATGTCTCTATAAATGACCCCTACATAGAGGACAACACTATATTTGTATATATCAATAGGTCATCATACATTTTGTATATCATTATTTTAAACTCTGCTGCTATAAATTTAATCTTTAAAGTGGCATATTTACACATGCAAGCTTGTAATTATTGTATTACAAATAATTTCAACACAATTAAACCCTGTTTCCCGGTAGCAGCACAGAGATGTACTCTGACTGTAAATAAATAAATATACATATTAAAAAAATAACAATGATTACTTTACATTTACATTCTAAAGACACGTATCCCTTAGCAAAACAACACATGACATTTTGTATGCTTGATTAAATAAATAAAACATTGTACAAGAAGCAAATACAAGATTTTGTCTGTTTTAACAACTATTTCCCCTCAAAAATAGTAAAAAAAATAGGACCCCATCAAGAGTGAGGAAGAAGCTTATATTTCCACCATAGCTGAAACTTTGACAGCAAAATAAAAAGGTGTGTAGTGGTACGGTCAGCTTTGTCTGTAGAGATATCACACATCATGGTCATGTAGGGATGCTAGGTTCTTCCCTGGCTGGCATACCTTGACTCTAAAGTTAATCATAAAAAAAAGGGTTAAGGTGAGGGTTAATGCACAACTCTTAACATCCTAGTGGGAACACTGGGGGACCACACAGACCTACCATAGATTGACAAATCTTAACATTATAAATTACAGAATACAAATATATCTGTTGATAAGAAAACAATTCAAATCAAATACATGATTTCCATAAAAAACAAAAAGGAAGGGGAGAGAGTGCTGATGCTAAATTGTGCATCCTTTCCTAACGCTAGCATAGTCTAACATCACTAACACTACATGTTAGACAGTCCACATGCTAATCCCTCTGTGAGATCACAGAAAAGTCATAGAAGTAATGGAAATAAAAGTCCATCCTTCAGAGCAATAACTCAAGACACAACTTGTAAACAGCTGTTTGGATTCATGCCATCACTTCTGTGTCAGTTTTGCAAGTGGCTTTGAAAATAGAGAGAATGGTGAATGCAGTACTGGTATTAACAGTGTTGGTTGTACAGTAGCCTCTAGGTGGCGCCATGATGCTATGAAACATGTAGTGTCCAGTTGTTTCTCAGTTAGACAGACAGTTAGCTCTGAGTTGTTTTCTTTTTTTTGCCATTTAAAGAAGAAAAGAACAAAAAAATGCTTCATCTTACAAGGACTTGACCCTTATATAATCAGCATGTTTAGTTTACTGTTAACAGAACAGGGACATGGTCTCCTCTCACCGCCATGCAAGGCCTACTCATCAGTGCAAAGCCATTTCCTTTACAACCTATGCAAACATACTCCAGTAAACATTTCTAACTTTGATTACATATTTTTTTCAACAAAAAGAAAATTGTGCTTTTTTTTGTTTTTTTAGATAGATAAGATAGATAAGTCTGAATGGATGGTTCTCTACTCTAAGGTTGATCCCCTGGAGGGTGAACCTGTCAACTGTTAAAAATCCACAATTTGTGGTTTAAAGAAGAGGAATGTTTTTGCCACGTATAGAAATAATAAATAATATATATAGGAATATTTACAGAGATATAGTGTATAGAAGTCTTTTGATATAAAACACACCTACCTACACACCTAAAACGTACCTACTGCTGTGATATAATTGAAGTACATCAAGGAAATAGATGGATAATGCCCTGTATATCTGTGGTATGGGTTTCCTAAAAATGGAAATCTAAGTCAAAAAAAGGAAAAAGAAAATCATATTGAACTCGACTGTATTCCAGTCCGTGTTGAAAGTTAATTCATCCCTTGAAAGATTGCTATTAACCACATATTAGTATGAACCCCACCAAGTGGCATATATTTGGTAATGTTACTTGCACTCCTATGTACATGTGTTAGCATTCTGGCTTCACTAGGTGGCCCCAGTTGTCTAAAGAATGTGTATTTTACTGACCATAAGTATTCTTCCACAAATACCACCAAATGCAACCCATGCAAATACTGCATTATCAAGCCATGTCACTAAACAACCATTGCTTATACCATCATTATTCAGTTTTCAATAATATTCCCCTACCCCCTAATAACCAACTAGTTGGTTCAGGAGACTCACCGATACCTGCTGTTTTTTTCCAGAATCCGATGTCGAGTCCATATTATGCATTGACTTTCAAAATAAAATACATCCAATTGCAAGGAGTAGTGGTCTGAGGTGTTGCACCACAGACAGGGCTGGTTACAGTTCAGTTGGGGATGTTCCCAGTTTCCCCATTAGCCTCTTTTCTCTACGCGCACATAGACACACACACACACACACACACACACACACACATGCAGCCTCATAATGTACTGTGCATGAAGTGCGTTGGGAGCCCCCACGCACAGAACAAGCAGACAGCAGGAAACCCAGTGTGTCTCATGACAATTGTGTCAAATAGAAACTATAATGTAATCGAAAATGCTAATAATTCCTCTGGGGCCATCTCTGGAGGTATTAAATATCGTCTCATTGGTGTCAACGGGACTGAAGTAAATCCCTGTCATTCAATGTTATTCAAACACACCCACCACCACCATGTGTGCCTGTGTGTGTGTGTTTCTGTATATTCCTGTGTGTGTGTGTCTCATTCAGTGTCTCGGCAGGTGGGCAGGTTGACGAAGGTGAAAATGTTGTACTCGATGAGGCAGGAGAAGCAGACGAAGATGGTGTACAGCATGATGGAGATGAGACCCAGCCGCCGGTCCAACTTCCAGTTGTTCAGGTGCACCCCTGTAACCTACACACACACACACACACACGTTTTGATAGACAAAGAGATGGACACAGACAGACAAAGCATACCGATGGACAGACAGACAGAAGGATATATGGACAGGCAGACAGACAAACAGACAGACAGTCAGTAACAAGGCACACAGACTTGCATATACGCACACAAACACACAGAATGACTGACAGAGAGAGAGAGAGAGAAAGATAGAGATAGAGACAGAGAGCGACAGAGACAGAGAGAGAGAGATACAGCGACAGAGAGAGCTGTGTGAGGAGAAGACTCACCGTGATGAAGACAGATGCCAGCAGCAGCCCCACAGAGAAGATCAGGCCCTTGCTGTTCAGCTTGATCTGCGACAAGACGTGACGTCATATCAATACGACATACAACAGATATTAACATGCCACACCACGGGTTGTGACACCCAGAGGTGGGGCACCCCTCTGTCATTGTCTGTCAGCACCCCAAACACCCCTACCGTACCCCGCGGACACAAACGATTCCCCAGCATTCCTACACGTTCACGTCCCCCTCTGAAACATGTGGGCTTCATCTGCCGGGCTTCAGGCACTTACTGTGTCTCTGTACATACATGTGTACATACAGAGAGTATGTGTATGTGTGTGTGTGTGTCTGTCTAGGGTGCGTGTTACTGTGCTTTCTGTGGTTTTTACTTCAAGGCCAGGCATGAACTCACTGTTTCCCTTCCTTTCTTCATTTTGAACAAATTCTAGAAATTCTTCTGTGCTTTTCAATGTGTTGTTACACCGAAATTGACTGTTACTATAGTAGTGATTTATGTACATGATTTTATTATCTTAACTTTGAGATGTAGTTAGAGCATGGCAGGACCAGTATGAGTATGTGTGTGTATGTGTGCGCATCAGACTTACGGATGAACCGTAGTTGATGGCCAGGGTCTTCAGAGCCCAGGGAAGGCCGAGCCCGACCAGAATGTCAAACACATTACTGCCGATTGAGTTGGACACGGCCATGTCTCCCATACCTGGTCCCACACAGAGAGAGAGAGAGAGAGAGAGAGAGAGAGAGAGAGAGAGAGAGAGAGAGAGAGAGAGAGAGAAGAGTGAAAGGTCAGCCAGGAAAATGAGGAGACAGACAGACACTGGGAAGAAGCTCGTGGGAGTCTCTCCTGAGCCCACCCAGACAGACAGCTAGACAGCCAACAACTTAGACAGATAGACAAACACAGTCAACCAGACAGACAGTCAACCAGTCAACCACTTAGACAGACAGACAGACAGTACCGTGTTAAATATTTGATGAGGGGATCAATAATAAAAAAGCAGACCAAAAAAAGATGAAAGGGTGGAAGAAGAGACCTGGCTGTCTCTAGCCATCTTCTTTTAGAAGCCCACCAGAGAGACAGCAGAGGGGAGGGGGCAGCACAGAGATGACAAGCCTCCTGGGGACATCCCCACCTCCTCCTCTCTCTCTAGACTTTTGAGGCTTTCCTTCTCCTTATTTGGCTTTAATAGAGTTCTGTGGTGTGTGTGTGTGTGTGTTTTTCTGAATGTGTGTGTGTGTGTTTTTTTCTGAATGTGTGTGTGTATATATATTTGTGTGTGTGTGTGTGTGTGTTTGCCTGAATGTGTGTGTGTGTGTATATATGTATGTTTGTGTGTGTGTGTGTGTGTTAGTATGTGTGCGTGCGCGTGTCCCTGAATGTGTGTGTGTGTCTGTGTGCGTGTCTCTGAATGTGTGTGTGTGCGTGTGAATGCGTGTGTGTGTGTGTGTGTGCAGCCTCACCTTGACGGGCCACTATGAGACTAGCCATGCAGTCTGGGACACTGGTGCCGGCCGCCAAAAACGTGATACCCATGATGACATCAGGGATACCCAGCGTGAAGCCAATCACAGTCACCTGACACACAGAACAGCGTTAGCAGCCAATCACAGTCATCCAACGCACAGATTAGCCAATCACATTCACACAGCATTAGTAGTCTCCTCCTGTTTACCTGACACAGATTTTACAGCATTATACAGAGAACTTCAAAAGCATGGTTTATGTTACCTCATGAGAATCTACTACAGTCAAAACTATTTACAATAAAAACCTAATCATATAAACTGCCATGTATCATGGCAGTTAGAATCTGTCCATCTGCAATGTAAATCTCTGCACTGATCTGTCTACTTCTCCACAGGGACGGAATTACAGGCACAGTGCATTGTGGGTAATGTAATCATCATGCAATCATTCATGGTTCTGTAAATGTCGACTAGGCAGATCATTTGGGGATTTTTGTTTAATTTCTCGGCCCAATTCAATCGCTTCACCCATTGATCATTGGTTTTGTGGAGTTTTCCACAGACAGTCTGATATAGGGCTGTGCATCTCCCGCCTCAGACAGTATGGCGGCATGAGCAGATATAGATACACATACACTGTTATGGTTTTTGGTGTGCATCAATTAAGCCCTGATTGAAAACAATGAAATCAGATAGAAGCACAATTTAAATGGTTCTCCAGTTAAAATGTTTCTTCATGTTACAGGGCAGTCTATCGTTCGATCGTTCTCACTCACACACACACACATACACACAATCGTATCTCTCGCTCTCTATCTATCTGTCAAACTATCTATCTTTCCCTCACTATGTATCTCTCACCATCTCTCACACTATCTGTCGCTCACTCTATCTATCATGCTCTCATGATCTTATCTCTCACTCTATCCTTCCATCCATCCATCCATCTATCCCTCCCCTCCACCCCTCCTTCTCCTCCAGTATGGGGGCGTGTCGCTTCACCGCTCACCATCCAGACCATGATGTAGGAGTAGCAGGCGATCCAGAGGGTGGAGGCGGTGAAGGAGAGCATGAACCAGTTCTCCCATCGAGGCGTGGAGCAGTTTGGCACTGTGAAGTAGAGCACCAGACACAGGGGCCAGGCCAGCAGCCACTTCACCTTGTTACACACACCGCCTGGACACACACACACACACACACAAAGTTTAAAGCATATATGTACATATATACACTAGAGGTGTTAATGATTCAGGTTCAGTCATGGTTCGATTTGTTTCTCGGTTTTTGGTCACGGTTTGGGACTATATTTTCCACTATGATATTAAATGCTCTGTTCCTTGTCCATGTCCTAACATAAATGTATATTTGGTAATTTATTTAGAATAATATATATTTATTTAAAAAACAACAACATTTAAATGAAAAATAAACGTTACACAAAATAGGCCTATAAAGTAATAATAATCTTAACCATGTATTTAAATCCTGCGTCTTCAACTGCGGAAGATGGCTGTAAATGCTATAAACACGCCCAAGCCTTTGGTGATTTCCTTGTATCGGTCTGAGTTGGTTGAAAATGTTGACGGGAACCGTTACACCCCTAATATACACACACACACACACTCACTCACTCACACTTTCTGGTTTCTTTGAATTTACAAAGGCCAAACAGACAAATGTCATTGCAGAAAAACAACACCCAAACATTTAATTGGACACTCACATATATCTGAATATCTCAGGTTGAGATACTCAGATATGAGTTTCCTGGGTGGTTTATCTTCAGGTCATTTTTGCTAAATGTTATCATTTTGACGCTACACTTGGAATATGAAAACATCCAGAATAATGATCAACAATTGATGTTGAAATAAATGTGTTCAAATAAGGGTGACATGCTTTTCTGAACCCCTTTAAAAAAAAACAAATGTCAGTAAAAACAAGAAAATGTTTTTCTGCTTCTCCAACTACCTGGACACTGGAAGGGTACGAAGGGCCCCTCTCTATCTGCTTCCTCCTCCTCCTCTTCGTCATTCTCATTGTTCTCATTGTCTTCGTTTTCAGTCTCGTTGCCGGCCTCCTGGTCGTCGCGGCGACAGCCGGGGGCTCTGTCCGCGTTGGCCCCACCCACCCCGTTCTCCTGGCCACGCCTCCCTGTGGCTTTCCCCGCCGCGTCGGTCTCCCCGTTGGTGAACGTCCGTGCGTTGATGAGACGCTGCCGCTGTGATGATATCAAATTCAAGATTCAACCCAATCTTCGTCAAGTCAAATGTATCAGTGTCAGTCTCTTCTCGCCCACATATTTTTGTCCAATAGTCAGAGAGCTCTGGAAATGTATTTATAATTGTAGAAATATCCTCCATTTTGTGTGCGCTGGAGTAACATATCCGCACTGGGCAAGGTATACACATGGACGGAGTTCAGAGCGAACACCATGTCCTATGTGGACGGGCCGTTGTGGAGTGGCCAACGTGTGGATGCACATGCTGTCCATCTGGGCAATGTTATGATGACGTTGTGTATTTGTGTGTGTAAAAGAGAGACAGTCAAATAGTGAAGGAAATGAGAATTGACCATACAGTATGTTTTATTTCCATACACTTTATTGGAACACCAGGGTTTTTGCCATATTTGATTTTGAATTCTATGACAAAATCATCGTATCCTACGCTCCCCAATGTACCGACGTCAGCACCGCCTCGCCACTGTCTCAATGCTGTAACTTTTTACTTGTTCTGAGCAGCTCTAGTGTTGAGATCTCATTTGAATTTAGAACATACTTTGAAACGTAGTACCTCTGATGTAACTATAACCTCCACTAATAAAAACAAAAATCTTGCATTTGGATTCCTATCGCTACTGCAGTTGTTATTTTGGAAACCAGGTCATACCGCGCCAGCAACATGTTGCGGCTTCTCCTATTTTGATCGTATGCTTTGATCGTGAGGCCGCCTCGCTTGCAAGTCACGTCGAGGCTAAAAGCTTCTGCTAAACGACGACGGTATAAAATGTACTGTAACGGCGTGTGATGTGCGCCACCTCTGTGATGAGCATGCGGGAGGCCATGGTGAGGCGTGTCCGGGGGGAGAAGTGGCTGGTGATCATGATGCGCATGCCCGCCTCAGAGAAGGACAGCTGGTGGGGGTAGGCCGACAGCAGCTCGTCCACCATCAGCACGGACGGCTTGCAGGGGTAGGTGGCTGCGGCAACGCACAACGGGGTCAGAGGGCGTCGGCGGTGGCGACGATGACTCTAGGTTCCCTTTTATTTAGTTATTTAGACACTTTTATCATAAGGCGACTTGAATTCATGATGTACAAAGATTTTCCAGGGAGGGAAAGCTACCGCACGGACCGCTAAACAGCCTAGTGAAATGTGTCGGAGTGTTCCGGTCCGCTTAGGGGGGCATTCATGTGGCTCGCTCACAGGAGAGATGTGTTTTTGGGGTGTTTGCTTGCACTAGTTTCAATTTGAGCTGGTTAACAGTGTTTTTCGTTACCCTCTACCCTGTATTCTAATGTGTTTTTATTTATCCATTGATGTTGGTTAACAGATATTAGATCGTAGAAGTACATTTTCTACAAAATTATCATGAAAATTTTCATCTCACAAACTCAAATTATACCAAGGATTGGGCTTGATGACATCACAGATACTGTTAACAGACAATACAAGCAAGATCTCGGCGTTTAGAACATTTCCAATTGACTGGAGTATCTCCAACTCCGTGGAAGCTCTTTGCAGGTGCACATGTACAGGTAGGCTGCAGACATCGGGGGTCCTATGTGAGATAGGATGAAGCACATTGACGTCTTCTGGCTTACATTTCTTCAGCAGGACGGCCGTAGCATCACAGCTGACGTTGTCCTCTAGGTCGGTGCTGCCCGTCAGCCCGTTGGTCAGATTTGCGGCGCCCTTCTTCCGCCGGTCAAAGTAGCGTTTAGCCCTGCCGTTAAACCTGACCGAGGGAACACAAAGTGCACGTTTAATTCATTTAGCGTTACGGCCTTGGGCAAGGAGCATCTTCAGTGTTGTGTTGTTTATTCTAATATACAATCCTTTTCTTGCATGTGTTGTAATTCCCCGACTGAGCTCACTTTTTCCAAGGGGATTAATTAATGCTGGGAAATAATTCAATATTAGCGTTTATCGTCTTCATATTAAGATATCAACTTATTGTGATAGCCAGTGGTACAGTCTACATTAATAACAACGAGAAGATATGCCCTTCAAATGATCAAAATATTGAGGTTTGAAACGTAAGAGAGAAAGGAAAACTGTCTGATACCCAGAGGTTGCGTTAACCGAATATTTCCCGTCATTGACGGAATTTCTTTAAGAATGACGGATTTTGACAGATTAAGACTTAAAAAATTTTTAGAATCGCGAGCGGAGGTACACGCGCTAGCACCCCCCCGTCAACAATCGCGAGCGGAGTTACACACGCTAGCACCCCCCGCCCCCACACAATGACGGATAATAATAGATTAGGACGGAATTTTTATGACCCTGTCTGTTAAAATGACAGACAATGAAAAAGTCTAACACAACCTCTGCTGATACCATACTTGAAATTTCCATATACTGCAATGTAACGACCCTCCATTAGAATGGGATTTTAAATTCATAAGCATATTATGATATTTGTTCAATATTGTGTAAAATCCCCCGTGATTCTCGTGATAATACATTTTTCCATATCGCCCAGCCCTAGGATTAATACAGGAACTATCGCCAAGACGTAAACATACAAAAAAAAATCCCGCCTGATTAGCATCTTACGTAACAAAACACAAACACACGTGGGCAGCAGACAGCGGACAGCGCGGGACGGGCGTTACTCACTTCATGATGAGAATGTACACCACGTACATGAGAACCAAGACCAGAGACTCCCACCTAGAGAGCGGCAGCAGAGGGGTCATCAGCATCGTCATTAACTCTACACCCAGCCACATCTACACCCATCCGCATCTACACCCATCCACATCTACACCCATCCACATCTACTTTAGTCGTGCGCACTTCTAACCCCGGCCGACCCTGCGTCGTGACGCATCATGTTGCTACATACCAGCAGACCTTCTCGTCGTAGATGAACTGTTGAGACAAGGTGGGTGGGAGAGGGCATGGAAATGTGTATTAGTTGCATGTATAGGTTTATCTCTCTGCAGTACAGTACATCTGCCATTAGGGGGCAGGACTGATGCAAAGCCTAAGACGCTCTTGCCTAATTGTTTGCCAACTTGGAAAACAAAGTTTCTGTTTGGATGTTATTTACATGATGCATTTAGACAGATTGTCTTGTGTCTGCTCGTCGTATCAGACAAATGTGAACTTGTACTTATGAATTGTGTGTGTGTGTGTGTTTATAAAGGAGCACAATGTCTGGTCTAGCGTATGAAGTTAATTGGAGTGAGAAATGAGGGTGTTGTTTGTATTTGTGCCACATGACAACACATGCCGTGTGATTGTACTTTGTCTCTTAAACCTTTTAAGAATCGAGTCATAATGATTAAACTCTATCTTTAGAACATGAAGAACCATTTCATTTTACTTGTGCATGTGTGTATACATATTTTTTATGTCAGTATGTGTGTTTCCGTGTGTGTGCACATGTGTGTCCGTGCATTAAAACCTTACCGCGATGAGGGCCACAATAGAAAACGTGTAATACATGGAATCTCTGAGCAGCGTCCAATGAGACAGCCTCACCGCCTACAAGGGAAAAAAATAAAATAAAACACATTCAAAAATCCAGCATCGACTGACAACAAATGCTTTCATTAAGAAATCGTTTGCTCAAGGACGACGAGAGCGGAGCAGTGCAGTAGGAGGCGTGCCTCTGACCGCATCAACCCCACCGCTGAATGTAAATGTAAAAGCACTCTCCGGGGTGACCTTGCACACATCTCACAGTCGTCACGGAGGCCCTGCTGAATGCTGGCCACCTACGTAGGGAAGGAGTGCTGTCGACGAGAGTGTTTATCGACTTTATGTAAATCGGATACAATGGAGGAGCCCACGACTCTGCCGTGACTAATGCTGCTGCTGTCAACGTCCGTTGTCTTCCCACACACACAGCCGCTCGCACTGTATAGAAGGAAGTACTAAAATAAAAAAAGATACAACACATAAAACATACACACACACACACGCACACACACACGTGGGCTGGACTACAAGGTAAGAGTCCCCCACCCAGGTGTTGTAGGATCAACACCTGGGAGGAGAGAGAGCCTGGCATGAGCCACACGGAGAAGTGACGGATGGTAACTGCGGAACGTCAGTGCACATCTGTATCGTTCATGTGTGTCCTTGTCCTACAGCTGCTCTGCGCTCTGTCCAGTTGTTGTACGTATGTATTTTTAGAAAGAATGTAATGCGGCCCTTGCATTTGTTTGTGTAGTTGCTCTGGTATTGATTGCGTGCTTGTTCTCAGCCTCCTCACCTGTGAGTTGCTGTGGATGAACGTGTCTGAATGATTAAGTACGAATGAAAAGGTTTTAGTCAAACAAAAAGGGTTTAAGAGGGTTTGAACACCATCGATCATGTTAAACCCCAAACACCCCCCGCTCCCCACCGCCAGCTTGTTCTCTCACTATCCGTACATAACCCACAATCTGTGGTTGCATCACTGTGTGTTTGTGAGTTTGCCACGCTTTGTAACTACGTTTATTGTGTCTTTTTCGGGGCGGAGAGTTCATCCTTGTATCGTGTGCGTTTCCACACACGGCCCGGTTCCCTGCCTGGCATCAGACAGAGAGAGAGAGAGAGAGAGAGAGAGAGATGCGATCCTGTCATTTCTTATACAGCCCTGTTGTGTTATGCAGCACAAGATACCAACGATACAAAGAGGGAGAAAAGCAGCCGTCTTCTACATGTGGACGTGTGGTTGACTGTGTGCCTGACGTGTTCTAACAGAGAAGGGGGACGCCACACAGTCTGGCAAACTCTTAAAAGTTTGTGGACTGTCATGGTGTCTTTTGCTTCTGCAGAGAAATGTTTCTATTTACAAACTCCACAGTCAGCCCTTCTTCATTGGTGACGCGTGATTGCTCTTGAAGTGGATGGATGAATTGCATTTATTAAAATGTGTGTTTTTGATACAAATATATATACAGTACATATAAAGTGAAAGCATTATAATATACTTGATGATGAGGTTAAAAAAGGCAATTACCACAACAACAAAAAACAACAACATATTGGCTATTTGATGATGTCACAAATGTGATGATGTCATTAATGTCACCAATAGCCTTGAGTCCTGTGCATATGGGGGGGGGGG